>JASSUY010033164.1:0-68650 GCA_032466535.1 Forpus xanthops
AAGAAATTCTTTACTGTAAGGGTGGTGAGGCACTGGAATGGGTTGCCCAGGGAAGTTATAAATGCTCCATCGCTGGCGGTGCTCAAGGCTGGGTTGGACATAGCCTTGGTTTCATGGTTTAGTGGGAGGTGTCCCTGCCCATGGCAGGGGGGTTAGAAATAAACTCACACTAAACCAAGAGACATTATGGCCTCTCTTGTTGAGTCTTGACCTTTCATTTCATTTCAATGACCTCTGCCTTGCTCATCTGCTTCATAGCTGAATCTCATTTTGGTGTCTGTATCTTCGTGAGTGGGTGGAGCAGTTTAACCTGAGACATGATTATAAGTGCAAAAGAATGATAAGGCAGTAGTTCTGAATTTTATTATGTTTTGAAATAATCTTCTCTAGAGTAATCTAATTGCTATTAAAGAGATACATAAAAGGAGACGATACTCAAGGAATACCAACTGTCTCTCAGCCTTGGAAGAAAACAGACGACTATTAGCATGGTTATCCACACCTTCAATGAAGAAAGGTTTTCCCCTTATGGCTGTTTCAGTCTCTATCCAGCGACGGTAGCTGTAAACAGATAATAAGACCTCATGGGTTGGCTTGTCTTCATAATCTTGTTCCCAGCTGATGATGCCAACCTGAAACCACTTCATGGTGTTCCAGTAGGTGCAAACCAGAGGTCCCCCGCTGTCTACCTATGGAGTAAGAAGGATGTTAAAGCAAGGTCAAACCTCTCCTATCAGCTGAATCTCACAGGCTGATGGGAAAACTGAACTCTATCCCAGGTTCATGAGGATTTTGGAGACAACGAAATCTTGGACTCAGAATTTTACAGCTCAAAGCTGATGTCCCTGCAGAACAAACAGATACAGAAGGTAAGAGGAGATCAGTCACAAGCTCTGGCTCAGTGCAATGCCCTGGTCTTCTCAGATTCTTCCACATGTTCCTGTGGTTCAAGAATGATATCTGAATCCTGTCACCAAGAGACAACATCCAGGAGTGAAAAGGGAGATTGCTGTGACCGCTCATTCAGTCTGCTACTTCTCCGTAAACTGGAGCATGTAGGTGATAGGTAGCTGCCACCATTAATTCTGTGGGCTAGCATCCAGAAATTGGACAAGAGATGAACACTAATCCTGACAAATCCTTCTGGCAATCACAGTAATTTTACTGAAAACTTGTTGCTACTGCAAGGGCAACCATCACTCACCCAGTGCATGCAAGCCTTCAAATGCATGTTGCAGCCAGAATGTCCTCCTCTTGTGGTGCTGTAGCCTGAACACCAAGAGCACATCCAGTTGCCTATATGACCTCTGTATGCTGTCTCTGAACACAGCCCAAGGGAGAAGAGGAACTAGCACAAAATCCACCCAGTGAAGTGCAGCCCTTTTCTCACAGTTATGCACTTCTTAAGAGCTGTGCAGCCCCTGCTCTAAATAAGTTTCATTCCACAGTGGGTTTGAGTCTTTTTTTCTCCTCTATCTCCAATACATGTGGCAAACAAATTCAATACAAACCTATTTCCTGAAACAGCCAGCTTTCCTTTTTCCTGGGAAATGTTATTCTTCCCTCTTTGCATGCTACTTTGAGAAATGTCTTTGTCATTAATGCATGAACCCCCTTCCGCAAGCAGCTACCCTGAGCTAATACACATTAATTAATCAGTAAGGAATTGGCTGTAGTTGCCTGTGCAGCACATCAGCGCCTGCTAAATTTTATGGCTGAATTCCTATTCACTTCGCTACATGGAGGGCCCAGTCACACATATATATGAATACAGTTAAACATGCATGCAGGAGGCTAAAATTAAGAAAAATAAAGAGCAAATGTTGCTTCAGCATTCGAAGTATCATAGAATCACAGGATCATTTAGGTTGGAAAAGACCTTTAGGGTCATTGAGTCCAATTGTAAATTTAATGCTGTTTACACTGAAGTGGTGTTACTGTAGCTATATGTGTCTGCATCTCAGCCAGTGGTGCTGGACCCCTTCAGATTCAGGATCTGAAGACATTTCCCAACACTCTTTCAGCTAAGAATTTTTATGACTTCTACAGGTGACCTTACAGTGACCTTGGATCCATGTGTTATCCGTGTCCTTGGTGATGGCATCCTGCTTGAATAAATGAACATCTCTTAGACTGTACGCACAATTAAATTACTGGGAATTTTACTGCTAATCCCCTTAGGACAGGAACAGGCCAAACATATTATCCTGGTAGAGAAAGGAAGGCGCTTCAAGCCTCCTACACTAAGATAATGAAGTCGAGAGAGTGGGAGCCGTTCGCAAGCCAGTGACGTAGCAACGGCTGACAATCCCCCATTGGAGATAGGTCGGGATGCGTCATGCCAGCTTTTCGTAGTGTGGGAGACTTTTAGCACTGGTAGAGCCCACACACACCATCAGGAAAGTTTGGTTTCAGTGTCCAATTTGGAGGCTGTTCACACTTGCAAAGTATCTTTCTCCCAGGGTGCTTAAGTACCAGTTAATCCCTGATGCCTTGTGACTATCCCTGGGGGAAAAGTCTTATTTCATAACTGAATTAAAAACACAGCAAAAAAAGGATGAGATTTGCATGAGGCTACGACAGAGCCAGGAATCCCTATTTCAACCATACATCATGCAGTTTTCCCTTCAAATCAGATCTGCTTTTCCCTGTTTGCCTCTCTACCCATGTTCTTTTTGTTCTCTGCCTGGTCAGTGGGGAAAGGGATAGCTGTCTGCAGGGCTTGGGGGAATGTCCACTGTAAAAGAGATTTAAAACCTGGGTAGAGAGGCAATGCTGTGAAAACCCAGGTAGAAGCTGGAAATCCATTTCTCTAACCCACAAACCCTGAGATGCAAATCCTGCTTCAGATCCCTTTGCACATGGGCTGAGCTGGTCTGCTTCAATGAGTGCAACTTCTAACATGATATTTCTCTTCAGGTATTAAACTTGATGATTTTATCACAAAGTGGGCTAAATCATCCTCTCCATGTGATAATCTCACTCACAGAATTACAGCAGGAGCCCAGATGAATCAGTAGCCTGAGTTTTACGGGCCTAAAGATAGAGAAAATAAACTCAGTTCTTGGACATTTCTCAATATCCCTGTATCCAACTCAAGCTCTCAGCAATCTTGGCCCAAGGTTCTTCCATCTTTGTGTAGGAGAGGCTGTGGGAGGAGTGATTTCTGAGTGCTGGTACGATTATCTAAGCTCTGTGATGTTTCCAGTAGCATTAATTTAATGAATGCTCAGATTAACAACTGAAGATGGAAGAACTGATGCTACTTTCAGCCTCCTGCATCCTGGTGGTGAAATACTTCTGGTCAACAGCACATAATCAGATATCTGCTTCTGATCTTTAGTCTCAGTGCCAAGTTGCTGGAGAGAAAAAAAATCCTAAAAGTAGCATCTTTGCTTCCGTTTCACAATTATTGTCAACTAGAAGATGAGTGAAAAGCAGCCACATCAAATCAGATCTGGTGCTGAACTCATGCCTTCCACAACTGCATGTTAATCCTCCCATTAGGAGAGGTGAGAGCAATGATATATTCACTGGTAAATAGTTCTGGGTTATATGAAAACTCACCAACTAACAATGTGCTTAAGTGCTTCACTGAAGCTGATAAAAAGTTTCATCCTTTTCAATATGGCCAAAACCTTTGTGTGAACATCACGTGCATTTCTGCAGACTTTAGTGGGCTTTGGATCAAGAGTCTAACCTCCTTCCTTTTTGTATTTGTATCCATTCCTGCAACACGGGTAATTGATGAGAACAAACACATTCAACCACATTAATCTTCTTAGGTGGGAGAAGATCTAAAGAAGGGAGAACAACCCATCTGATACTCATTAGGTGGATACACAATCCTTGCACTCATTGCTGGTTTCACTTTCATGTTGGTAAGCTCTGTGTATGGAATCAGCAAGTGAGTAACAACACTTGCCATTAAAGTTGCCCTGGCTGCATGAAGTAAATGCTTTTGCAAACACTATTTCTTCAGTTATTTCACTGTGAACAAGCTATCTTTAGAGAAAGGCAGGAGGAAAGAGGCTGCGGCTATTTTCAGTGCACAGGTATCGAAAGTGACTCAGGTAACACAGAGCACTTGGACTCCTTTCATAGGATCCCCTTGTGATCTCAGTGATATTTAGCTACTCTGTCCCTCCATCCGCTTGCTGGAAAATGACAAGACTGCCCAACTCCATCCATGCTGATATCAGCAGGGTCCATTAGTGGCACAGACTTACAGGCAGTTATAATGCATCTGGCCCAAACCCCATGTGACCCAGACTGATCTCTGACAGTCATGTGTAGCAAGTGCTCAGGGAAGGAGAATGAGAAACAGGGCAAGTATTTACAGAGTTGTATTTACATCACAGTGGTTAATAGCCTTAGAGAGATCTTCATCCAGGAAGTTATCTAATTGCTTCTTGAATCCATTTATCCCTTAGGATAAATACCCACAACATCCTGGTCAGTGACTTCCATAGTTTAATTATCTGTTGGATGAAAATACACTTCCTTCTCTTTGTTTTAAACCTGCTGGCTGATACAACCATCTGACACTCCCTCCTTCACATGTTTTTAACAGCAGGAACAAGAGGACAGCTTTTGACTGTTCTCTCCTTGCTGCTCATGACTTTAGAAATCTGTTTCATATCTCCACCTGACATCTCTTTTACAAGCCTCAGAGTCCTGTTCTGTTATTCCCCTTTCCATCAGAAGCCATTCCATGTCCCTGTTCATCCTTCCTACTCTACTATTCTCCTTTCTAAAACTATTTCTCCTTTCTCCAACGGGGTAGATGGGAATCACAGCACATAAGACATATATTAGTGCCCTAGCATAACATGCATTTGTCTTTTCTAGTAATTCATAATGCCCCAATTGCCTTTTTGACCTCCTCAGAGCCTCATGCTGATGTTTTTGAAGGACTATCCACAGTTGCTCTAAGATCTTACAAGGTAATAGTTAAATTAGAGCCTATCATTGCATGTGTACTGCTGGAGTTGCTTCTCCCTACATTTATTACTTTTCCTTTATCAACAGTGAACTGCATCTGCTGTTTTAACCTCCAGTCACTCTGAATGATGAGATCCTGCTGCACCTCTGCACAGTCAGTTTTATTTGTGATCACCACGAAAAATGCCATGGCATTGGCTGACTAGGTCATCTCAGCATTCACCCTCCTTGAACATCACAATTCCTTGCATGGGTGCCAACACAACTCCATCTGTAAGCCCTTTCTCTTGTCAAATCCTTCCTCTGTGTTGCCTCCCTTTCAAACCAAAGCACTTCTACTTCATGACAGTTGACTTTCTCCATGAGCCTTTGGTGAGAAGTCTCGCTAAAAGAGTTTTGGAAGCCTCAGCACATTACATCAGCTGGATCACCCTCTGCCACATGCTTGTCGACTCCTTCAAAGAATTTAAATCTGCCTGTGAGTCATGACTTTCCCTTAAAGCTGTATTGACTCACTGAATGAGAAATGGTTCCTCTGCGTCATCATACCCATTCCCCCTCTCTGAGGGCAAGCACACAGTGGATTTTTGTGTCCAGCTGAATCCAGAGATGTTCTGCTCCCCACAGCTTCACTCACCAGGCACACAAATTAATACTGGACTCTCTTGCTGCAAATTGAACAGCTTCAGTCTGAGGAGTAAACAAACCCAGAAGAAAGCAGAAGAGATATGGGATATCATCAACATGCAACAGGAAGGATTGATTTTGACAGATTACAGAATTAAGCCACAACAGCTTGAATATGTTCACTTGTCTGCCCATATCATAAAATGATGAAATGATGAAAGCCTCACAAACCCATGGGACACAGCAGAAGTGCTCTGATTCTTAGGAGCAGCACATCAAAGCACCCTTCAGAAGCAAATTTAAGAGACTGCGAATGCAGAAACATTTCTGCTGCTTTCCTCTGGGACTTCCCAAGATACTTTCCTACTTAAAGCAATTCACCCCTTCAGGGAAAAAAAAAAAACAACCAACAAAACCACCTCATCATGTTAGCAATAGTACAGTGACAGAGAATCCACCAGAAGGGTGGAGAGTGGCTCACCCTGTTCAACATTAAGGTAACGTATGAACAGGAAGTAATAACTACTAATAACACTACTAATAACTTTGAATTGAAATGCAGTTAGCTTCGACTTCTGGCTCCCAGGAGACATTTGTCTGATAGAGAAACCTCAGACCTCACACAGGTATTCTGTATCCCTACAGACTATAATCAGACCTCCATCTAGCCACCTCTGCTCAGGCATTTTGAAGAGCCTGAGAGACTGACCATGCTTCCTTGCTTTTTGATCTTTTCTTTGCATCTGTGATAATTTACCTATTTGGACACAATATTCATTTGCAGACTTTTCTTAAAACAAAAATTATATTTAACAAGTCTTTGCCATTTTGAAGCCATGTTAGCACCAGTAAAAGAATGCAAGAGCTTTTCTTAGTTCTGCACTGGTATATCACTCTTATGCACAGATGAAATGAGGGTGCAAGAGGCGAGCTCAGCTCCAGACTGATTACCTCTTCTTGGTGCTTCCAGAGTAAGTGTCAAGCTCCTACTGAAGACCTGTTATTGGCACAAGGGCATAGTTTGAGATAGGCAGTGGGATGCCAGGGGGACATCCTGGGATATCTAAAATCACACTGGAGATTTAGATGTAGGCACTGTCCTGCAGTGATCTTAACATGTAGGCACTTGTTTGTGATCTTAACACCTTGGTCTTGCTTTTAGTTAACACAGAGCAATGAGCACCTGTACAAGGATTTATCTAATTTTAAAACAGATGGTTGAAACAGTCTCAATGACTTTGAAGGGGGGCTTTTTCTCCCTATTGATGGGAAGAGATTTGGTAGATTCAGATGGCTATAGAAATTATCTCTACTTATGTGGCCTGATAAAACCCACCTGGCGTTGTACAACAACTACTGCTGTTGCTATAGCTATGTAAGGTGAGAGCCCTGAGTATCCCAAGTGTTGTAAAGAGCATTTGCTCTTTCCAAACTGCTGACAATATATGTAAACAGGACATACTTTGGTTCAAGGAAAGAGGTCTTTTCCTGCCTTTTTATGGAACTAGAGAAATCAAAACCCATTGTTCTAGTTGCATCCTAGTGTCAATTTAGACATTAATAAGAGATGGCCAAGATCACCTCCTGGTACAGGCAGTGGAAGGGGATAGATACTTTTAGCCCATGACTCAGATCAGCCCTACACTGGTAGACAGTGTAGGACATGGTGAGGAAGAGCTGGAACCATCCCACTGCTTGTTTGTGGCTACACAATGATTCCTTTTCCTGAAAGTAGGGCTAGGGACTGGTTCCCCCTTCATCTGCTGCTGACCTGAACTGTACGTGAACTATGACTTTCAGCTGAACACACTCTGTCCTAATCACCACATCACAGAGCTACCCTTACAGACCTCCGTTGCAGAAAATCTCTAAAATATAATTGGGCCATTTACTGAATTTTGTCTGGATAGGCAAGACACTGAAGAAAGCATTTGCTTTGAATCTCTTCTACTCTAATTATTGTTCCAGTTACCATTGCATCAGAGCCTAACAAAAGATGCTTGAGAAAGCAAGGAATTAGACATCAATTGTGGTTCATGGGGTCATAGAAGAAATGTAGCACACAAAAAATAATGCGTAGTCCATCTCTAGTGTCTCTTCTTTAGCACTTGTACCCCATGAACATCCATTAATGCTAATGTTTATGACTAAACAGAACTATAAGTCAATTACTGATCCTGTTAGTGTTAATTCGCAGTCAATCTATGTATTTGTCTGCAGAACTGCAAGGGAATTAGTATGCCATAGATTTTTAAGTGAATGGATTTTTTTTTTTTCTTTTAAGTACAAATACTTGGAAGCTGTGCTATTCAATCTTCTTGAGTTAATGTAGGAATATTACCAGTGATACACAGATTAGTCTTGTCTGGTGCTAGTATGATGGCAGCTAATAAAATGTTTGAGCTTTCCTATGCATGTCCTGTTTCCATTAAGGCAGTAATCAGTAGGATGAATCTTCTACTTAATGTCTGGGTGAAGATATCTGTGTGGCTTTAGTTACATAAAACAGCTTGTTGCAAATACAGTACATGAATGACATACAGTGCAAAGACCTATGATGGTAATCCTTTGGATCCAGGTAAGGATCTTCTTGACATACAACCTTGAGTCTAGATGCAACTTGATCATCTTAGCCTAGCTCTGGATATGAACAAATGTATCCCGATTTTCAGCAAAGCTCAGGTAAGGTTAACATGAAGCTTTTATCTACTTCATGTCCAGACAGATCATACACCTATGCAGTGTATGGCTTCCAGGTTTCCTGTGACCACATCTACAATAGCAAGCTTGGCAACTGCAGGGCTTGTTCCCTGATCAGGTATCTTTGCTTTGCCCACACTGCTATTCCTTCCCGGCCTCTAAAGTGATCCAAAGTGATTACTGTGGGTGCCTCTAGACCCATGAAAGAGCTGGAGCTGTGTCAGGCAATAGGATGAGAGGCAATGGTCCTAAATTAAAACACAGGAAGTTCCACCTGAATATGAGGAAGAACTTTTTTACTGTGAGGGTGACTGAGCATTGGAATAGGGTGCCCAGAGAGGCTGTGGAGCCTCCTTCCTTGGAGATATTGAAGAATCATCTGGATACAATCCTGAGTAATGTGCTGTAGGTGAACTTCCTTGAGCAGGGGTTTCCACTAGATGACCTCTAGTAGTCCCTTCCAACCTCAATAATTCTGTGATTCTGTTATTCTGTGGTTCTGTGTCTGGAAGTCATCCAGGAGACACCTTGTTAGCACAGACCAAAACCACAGCCAAAACATGTTGACATGTTTTGTAAACATGTTTTGTAAAAGATTAAGGTATTTTGAAATCTGACCTCCTTCTCATTTGACATAAACCCCATAATCTTTACAGACAGGCATAGCTCAATAGATTGCACTGTCTACAGTGTGCCTTGCTATCTGCCCAAGGCAGATGTACCGGGTGTCCAACAGTCTATGCTGTGACACAAGCATCAGGTTCAGCCCTGACCTCTCAGTTCATGACCAGCTAGCTTACTATGGACAAGCCATGAGATTTCTGAACCAGCCTGGAAAAGTCACAATGTGCCCTGGCTGAGTTCAATCAGTACTTCCCAGAAAACTGTCCATCAGCAAAATGTTTCCCCTCCAGCAAATTTATGAACTTTGATGAAGTTATTTATTAATCCCTTGAAGAGTTCCACTTCAAGCCTCGGGTGTGATTTTGTCTTGCTCTTGTTATCTCAGGTTGCAAGACATTTCTGCCTTGTCAAGCTTCTACTGAAAGTGTGCAGTAGCTGGGTTATGAGCATTATCACACATGCAATCATTGTGTACTTCCACTGCTTGGAAAGCTCACATTTCTAGTTCATTTCTTAGACAACTCTAACATTATTATAGATCAAAATAGTACCCTCTTCAGCCTTCTGAACACAGGCAATTCATTTTGCTGGGTACAAGTGCTCTTGCTGTTTCACCGGCATAGTTCAGCCACAGAACTTAAGGCTGGGCTGGGAAGTAAATTCTTTAATCATGTTAATGTCATCCTGTGGCAGTTTTCCTTTCAAATTTTTTGATTGAATTTAATGGAGGTGAAAGTTGCTAGATGAATGGTTTCAGAGACAGATGCTTTCTGGCCAATCAAAAATGATTCTGCATAGGAAACTTCCCCTTTGCTGCCCAGTTACAAGCCCAGCTTGCAATGGCTTTGCAGTCCATAGTCCCTGTACCTGCTGTCTTTGCCAAAAGGGCAGAAGATCTCTCTCTTGTTTTACTTAGAAATAAAACTCTTGTTTTAACTCCCTCAACGAATGATTATTACAGGACAATGCTGTATATATGCATCTGCCCATCTATCCCCCTACAAACACATGCAGATGTGAAAGAAAACCTCCTGCCTAGCGGACAATGGAGACCTTAGTCCTGAAGCAGAGGCTGCAGAATAGCCCAGTCCTTACCACTGGAGGTTGGATGCTATGAAAGGCATTTTTTGGCTTACAGACTGTTTGACATCAGAACAGCAATCCCACAGGTGGAATATGTTCTGAGGGCACAAGTTCTGAGTAAGGTTTTCCCACATTTGAGTGTTTGTGCCAGGTCTTTCCCCTTAGCATTCCCTGATGTCAAACACTGCTCAAACTCTATCATTTCACCTGAAAAGTCCATCACCCTGTATCACTAACTCAGTGTAATAAGTTGTGACTAGTTCTGGTACCCACAGGGCAACCTGCCGTGTTAGCAAAAGACATTTTAATAAAAACAAGAACCTCTCCTGAGAAAGGTTTCTAATATTCAAATTAAACATTCCTGGATTAAATTTTCCTCCCAATTCTTTCAGTTTGACCCTTTGGAAAAACTTTCCTGTCTCCTTTCAGTATTAATCTGATGACAGAGCAGCACTGCCTGGCTCAGGGCTGAGGGGACATCAGCTCATGCTGTGCTGAGCCCTCTCTGCAGGGATGTGAGTCCTCTCCTCCCACCACTCCCACTGCTGCACAGCTTGGCCACAGCAGACACTGTGTTTTTTTTAATTGCTATGAGATAGCTGTCCAAAATCCTGAGTCCAGAGCCATTCAAAGCTGTCTCTGATCCAAGGTGATTTGTTGGAAACCATCCTTTTCCCTTGCCCTTCTTTCAGCTCATAGTTTCCCTTGCAGAACTCATGTTCTGAAATGCAGAACTTGTCTCTCTCTTGCTGCAGGGAGGGAGACTCCATCTGCTTGATAAGGTGATTGTTTTCTAGCACCACCACTGCTTTCTGACCCCAAGAGTCCCACACCCCCACTGTCCAGGTCATAGAATCAGAGAATCATAAAATCATAGAATTATAGAATCAACTAGGTTGGAAAAGACCTTTAATATCAACAAGTCCAACCCAAGGACCTCCAAGTCCACCACTAAACCATAGACCCACTGAGGGCCTCACCTACACAATTTTTAACACTTCCAGTGACAGTGATTCCCCTACTTCCCTGGGGAGCTTGTTTAATGCCTCTCTTCAAATACTCTCCCTGTGAAGAAATTTTTCCTAATACCCAATCTAAACCTCCCCTGGTGCAGCTTGAGGCCATTACCTCTTGTCCTATCGCTTGTTACTCTGGAGAAGAGACTAACCCCCACTTCACTATAACCTCCTTTCACGCAGTTGTAGAGAGCAGTATGGTCCCCCTTGAGCCTTCTCTTCTCCAGACTAAATACCCCCAGTTCTCTCAGCTGTTCGTCACAGGACATCTGTTCCAGACCCTTCACCATGTTCTTTGCCCTTCTCTGGACCCACTCCAGCACCTCAATGCCTCTCTCATAGTGAAGGACCCAGAACTGAACACAGGATTTGAGGTGCAGCCTCACCAGCGCTGAGTACAGGGGGATGATCACTTCCCTGGCTCTGCTGCCTGCACTGTTGCTGATACAAGCCAGGATGCTGTTGGCCTTCTTGGCTGCCTGGGCACAAGCTGGATCACATTCAGCTCCATCAATCAGCACCCTCAGGTCCTTTTTTGCTGAGGAGCTTTCCAGTCACTCTTCCCCAAGCCTGGAACATTGCATGGGGTTGTTGTGGCCCAAATGTAGGACCTGGCACTTTGCCGTGTTTAATCTCATGCTATTGGCCACTGCCCATTGATCCAGCCTGTCCAGATCCCTCTGCAAATCCTCCTGTCTTTCAGAAGATCAACAATCCCAGCCTGCTTGGTATCATCTGCAAATTTACTGTGGATTCACTCAATTCCCTCATCCACCTCACTGGAGATGTTAAAACACAGGGACCCTAACACTGAGCCCTGAGGGACACCACTAGTGACTTATTGCCAGCTAGATGTGATACTGTTTACCACCACTAATACTGTGGGCTAATATACCTTCATAGGAAGTTCATTGCCCCTGGGCGTGCTGCTCTGGCCTACTGCAGGGAAACTTTAGCAATCCCAGGAAGCCATGGGAAGGATCAGTGTTCCTGCCTGTTCATGGCTCTTCTCCAGTGTCTCTGTGCCCTGCCTAGGCAGCATGTCCATCTACATAACATGACTATTTATTTTACCTGTGACTGCCAAGCACTTCTTCTTTTCTCCATCTCAGCACACAGCATGTTCTCCACTAGCTGTGGGACACTCTTCAAGCACTGCTGCCGGCTGATCAGCTTCATTGGTGCTTTCTGCATCATGTGGGATGTTGGCCTTACAAGCGCTAACAAGGAAGTGAAAAGAGAACAATTAACAAAACCTGCACAGCTAGTAAGTGTGCAACCACTAGCAAGCATTAAACTACAGCCAGACACTGACCCTTGGGACTGCCCTCATCTGAATTTGTAAAGCATCTCATGGCAAGAGGGTCTCAGGGCACAACTGTATGGCCTTGGGGTCATGGGGCATACAGAGGCTGTCCAAATATTAGCAAAGATAAGTCTGTACTCTTGACTTTGCATCAGATTAGAAGGTGGGTAGGTAGGATAGAAAGGAGGGAGGTGTTAATGGGTAAAGCTGATAACCTGGGAGTGGAGGCTTGATAAATATGATTTAAAAAAATTACTTATTTTTGTAGATGAACTCTGGGATGTGGTACATCTAGAGGATCCCCAAAAGAATAGCTTATCCTGTGCATCTTGGTCATGACCTGAGGATGAGCTGCACTGCCCACCTTTGCTTCCCACTCACTTTTCTTGAGAACTCAGTTTGAGGGACTCTTCATGGAGTCCTGTGCAAGCCCTGTGGAAGTAAGTCCACTGAACTTTACCCTGAAGAGATGATCTTGTTATTCCCATGTTCTCCTGGATGGCTGTGCCTCGCCCAGGGCACCAGCTGCATATTCCACATAGTGGTTCCCAGGATGGTGGTACACAATGGAAATAATTGCTTTATTTTTCCCTTGAGATGGGAAAACAGAAATCACAGCAGGCACCACCAAGTGACAGAAAAGACTGAAAATACACAGGGCTACTTGGAAAAGCCACTCATTTCACTCTCGTTCCTCTTTAAAGTGAAGCTGAACCTGAAGGAACAAATTGACTTTTGGAGGATGTTGCTGCTGGGGAGACCTACAGAATTTCTTCACTGAGCTAAATCCTCCTATCTTCTTTGGGGAGGTGGTGCCTAAAGGTAAGATCTAATAGACAGAAATTTGTCAGGTCCCTTTCCCAGGTAAGATAGGGCCACTCCATGCAGTTGTGCCCACAGATTGAAGTGCTTTGAGGCAGGCATCTGCAAGGATGTGGTTTCACTTGTTGAGGTCTGGCTGCAGCTGAAGGGGAGTCAGGCTATTGCTGCCTGAGGTGCCACCTAACAAAAGGCTGGCAGAGACCAGAAATGACCCATTGCCCTCTGCTGAGGAACAATGCCTCATAGTTTTTGGTACGGCCCACATCAAACCGCCACATATCCCTCTCACCAAACCCAGCTTCTGCTGGTTTCTTCTGAAGCATCTCCAGAAGAGGTGTGTGTGCCAGGGCTGAGTGCATTGACCTCACACAGGGTGCCATTTGGATAGCAGGAGCCACGTTGACTGTGCCCACACAGCAGCATGAGACTGATATCTGGAGCCATGGCATGCATTTTTCAAAGAGCCTAGCTAAAGAGAAATCCTGCCAAGCTGCAGAGTAACTCTGCAGCAGCCCCCTGCTTTTCTGTTTCCAAGAGTGCATTACTTTGGTGAAATGGGTGAGTTTCACAGCTATACCATAGTGTTGTGCTATGTATTACAGTAATGTGAGACAAATGAATCCTAAGAAGGAAAATGCGGAGTTTCAGAGAGAAGGCAGTAACCCTTTTGAGCAAAATAGCAAGGATTAAACAGGACACTCATTTACTAAATCCTAAGAAAGACTGTCAAAGCCCCAAGGCACCACCCTACCCACTCTTTCCTGATTAATTCTTTCCAATAATGAAAACGCTCATTAGCTATTTAGTGACATTTGTTTAGGATAGATGTTTTGGGTCACAATAAGTGCTGGAGCTACTTTCATTAATGCTTAAACAATTAGCAACAGCAATCTGCTCTTCCGAATGAGTAAAGAGGTGGGGTGGCCAGTACCATTGGATCAATCTGGTTCAGGGAGGCATTAAACCAAAGACAACCCTAGATCCCCATTTCCCTTATTCCAGACCACTGTAGACCCAGCCTAACTTGCTGACCAGGGTGGAGCTTGTCTTACTTTGGATGTCAAAATATGCATCCAAAGGAAGTTTGAGTTTCTGCAGAGCAAAGATGTCTCCAAGGTTTCAGCTTGAATACACATGCCCAGAATACCAGGGACTTTGCTCTGGGGGTCAGTTCGCAACTGGCTCTTGCACTGAACAGAGAACTGGCAGAGGTACAGAGACTACAAGAGTCTGGATATGTTTACCAGGAAGGCAGAGAGTGGAAGTTAGTGTGAGTGCTTCTTCCTGGGAAACAACATCTACTTTAGTGGATAAATGGTTAGCAAATAGAGCTTCTGAGAACATCTCACCTGCACTTGTGGTTCCCCACCCGGCAACCCAGCAGTGTTGCCATGTATCGATGTCATGCATGTAGGGCAAGCAGACAGGACTTTTCTCATTGCTGAATTCAATAGGAGAGCTGAGCAGGATCAGAGCAATATCATTTTGCATGGTCATTCTGTCAAATTTTTCATGGATGATCACGCTATCTGGCTGATGTTCTTCCAGTGGGACACTGAGGTCAGTTCCCCCCACTAAAACAGTGAGGTCTGGTGGGCTTATGAACAAAAAAGAAACAGTGTAGACATAAACAAACATGCAAGCTTTGTGTTATAAAGGTTGGTGCCTCCTGAGGGGGGCAGAGTGGTGCTCAGCAGATTTCAGAGGCAGGTTAGCTATAAATATTGCAGAAATCTACCTTCACTTCTAGGCAAAGCTGATTTTGGGGGGAGAGAAGTGCAACCAAGTTATAAATAGACCACTTCCTAATGAACAGATGGCTTGGGCTGAATCTTTTGGATCTCTGGTGCCCTGGGTTGGCAGTCCAGACTGAGTAGTCTCCGCTTTCAGATCTGTCAAATTTTGGAAGGGGCTCACAGAAGGCTGGACTCTGCCCCTGAGCAATGCATGGGGTTGATTTATCCAGAAGCTACTGCTTTAAAATCAAAGTCTTCATAAAGTGAAGGTGTTTACTATATGAAAGTAAGGGTAATTTGGAGGTTAGAATAAGCTGGAATGGAATACATCTCTTTTTATAAGGTACTGCAACATGTGTAGACACACAATCATAGAATCACAGAATGGTTTGGGTTGGAAGGGACCTTAAAAGCTCATCTAGTTCCAACCCCTGCCATGGGCAGGGACACCTTCCACTAGACCAGGTTGCTCAAAGCCTCATCCAACCTGGCCTTGAGCACTGCCAGGCAAGGGGGAGCCAGAGCTTCTCTGGCAACTTAAGAACAAGTAATGCTTGGGGCCATGAGGATAGCATCACAGGCATTTATACAAGGCTGCTCAGAGCATCCTTCAAAATATTCCCCTTCTGCATCTCCTGGTTATCCAGATTCATGCACATTTTCATTGTACCTCTACCTGTGATAAAAAATGAGCTTGCTTTCCCCAAAAGAGGCAATTTCTATTTTCAAGACCCTCTTTCTGGTTCAGTCACATCTATCTTGCACTTGATCCCAAGGACATCCATGTCCTACTCCCACGAGGAGGAATGTTATCAACCCACAGTGCCTGCACTGTCCTCACTTCCCTTGAGTACTCACATCTCTTCTCTAAAGCAATGAGCCGCAGTTAAAATCCATAATGCACTGATTATGGTGCCTCCACAGATGTGTCTCCCGTTGCTCTGGATGCTCACATGCCATGGGAACTCCCCAGCCATGGCGTATCTCCCCTTCGTGAACCTCTTGCCAGTTCCCTGAAAGGACTCGTAAGACAGTCGGAGGCCACATTCTAGGTACAAAATGAGATATATTGCTCACATACAGCAGTGCCACCCCCTGTGCTACAAAACTAGAATAGAACATCAGCTAAAGCATTGGTCTGTAAATGCCCATGCTACTTTATCCAAAGCCCTTGGCATCACTGTAGCCACCCCAAACCTGCACTCTGCCAAGCAACACCCAGGCACTTTGGGGCTAGCATGGCCACAAATGGTTTCCCCTTGTCAGGCTGGATAAAATTCTTGTTTAGGGAGTGTCAGTGGAGAAGTGCAGTGTCTTACATGTATGCCACCAAAGATAAGGAATAAGCCCAGTTCTGTTTGATATAGTGATAAGTGTATATCCTGTAGGGCTTCAAGCAGTTCTGCTCTCCTGGTCATTTCTGAACATAAAAGCTTGAGAAGAAAAACCTGCACTGACGCTGCTGATCAGAAAAGTTAAACAAAGCAGAGTAAAGAGCTGCATTGCAATCCCAGTCTTGGACCAACGCTCTGACAACACAGCAGTGATACTTCTGCATCAATAGTTATCTTCCTCATTCCATGTTCTCATCAGAGACAACACACATCTCTGCTGGGGCAACCAGGATGTGACATCACAGTTTGTTGACATCATCGCTGGGTACAGTCCTTTCTCAGGCAGTGAGGGAAAGTTGAGTGATTTCCAAGAGGCTTGGGATTTGCTTTAGGTATGATAGAGATAGGGCAGCAGTGAAATTCCTGTCTGTATCCTGGGCTAAATTTCACATGGTACTGCAGTAGTAGACCTCATGAGTTGGGTGCTTGTAGTAGTTTTTGAATCTCGAACCATGTTCATCTCTCTGAAGACTTTAGATGCTGGTCCTGCATCAGCTTTCATCTTCTATTCTGAGAAGTGCTGAAGACTATGAAAATCTGAATTAAATTTCTCTTTTTCATTTAGTCCATGTCTATGTTCTCAGAAGAAAGATACAGATCTGTGGTAAGGTAAATTTCAAACAGTGACAAGTCAAAAGTGTAGCATCAAAGGTATTGCAGCAGCTACCCCCTTCTTCTCTGTGGGTAAGGATGGCTTACGAGACCAAATCCAGCTTAAAAAACTAATCCATGAGGCTGAGTCATTAGCATTTCAACTTTACTGACAGTATCACTGATAGGATTGCTGTACGTTCAGCAGCAACTCCAAGGGATCAAGGCCAAAACTCTACCCCACAGCAACTCCATAATTAATTCTGTGGTGGCATAATATTCTGGCGTGGCAAACTTCAGCAATAATGGGCCCATCAATGTGGATTTCTAAACCAACACACTATTTCCATGAAGACGAATGAAAAACAAACCCTCAGTCAGGTTAAGACTTGACCCTGGCTATATTAAGGACAGAATGGTGTTTTCTCCAGAGACCAGCTTGTTTCAAAACAGTAACTATAGTGTGGAGTAGGACAGGAGGGAGGAGAAAGGACAGAAGGGAACCAAGAAACATTTTATGATCACACAAATGATTCAGAATATGAAATGTTTTGCCTGTACATTGGAGCAAACCATGAGTTATCCCACTGAAGTCTGAATTATGCAGAGGTTAAAAATGCATAGGGTGAAAGGAAGACTTTGCTTTCCTCTCTTCTTCGCTTTCATATCACCTCATGCCTAGAAAATGAGATGGAAGTGCTGGTTTCCTTGACAGTGAGCCCTAGAACACTTCAGTGTCACAACAGGTTAAGGACAGGCAATCTGTTACCACAGCAACTGGAAATCCTGAGTGCGATGAGGGCCCATTTTGGGGCATCTCCGGAAAGAGTTTAATATGGCAATTGTGCCAGCGGTAGCTCCTCTCAAGCTTGCTCTAGGTATAGATCTACTAATAGTACAGGTTTTCTCTGGCTTTTGAGGCTGGAATGAGCTCAGCATCAGCTGAGGAGCAAAGGAGGATGGGGAGCTAATTTCTCTGGCATGCACTTACTGCTTGTCTTTGGAGAGAGCAGGCAGGACTTCAGCAGTGAATTTATACATCTGGAGACTTACTATCTGATGCATGTTTTCAATCACTCCAAGCTTGGAACAAGAGCTGATCTGCTGTGTCGTTGCAGAGATGTTCAGGGAGATGTTTTGGGCCTGAGGCTAAAACCTGAGCTGTTGAGCAGAAAACATCAAAACAAGATGCCAAGGAGCAGAGTGCCAAAGACAGCTAACTGAAAAATAAAAAAGAATTTGTGTCTCTGGGTCCCACCTCCAGCCCTCAGAAATGGCTTTATGTGCTCTGCTGCCCAGAATTGACATACCAAGGCAGGCTTTTACAAGCTTTCCTGAAGAAAGTACACATGTTCTTTAAATTTAGTGATGAAGATAGTCTCCAAAACAGGAAACAAATGAGGAGCCCAAGGCCACACCTCTCACTGCTCTGAGAAGTATTGCAAGCAGGATGTTGGATGGGTAGGACAAACCCATCCGCATCTTTCTTACTGAAGCTATTTGTCCTAGGATATTCCATAGCATATATATCATAGAATCATAGAATGGTTTGGGTTGGAAGGGACCTTAAAGATCATCAAATTCAACCCCCTGCCATGGGATATATTTAACCCATTGGATCCCATATCAACACAGATTAACTCCTGTATTCCCTACATCCTTTGGCTGTAGCTTTTAGTCTCCACTCTGGGAGCCCCATGAATAAGATAATTTATTTCTCCTCTTTCTGGCTGTCCTGCTATTTTGACTATCCATGCACTGGAGCAGAGACAGCCTCACATTATGTTTGCACAGCAATTGCCATAATGAGCTCTGGTCTTGGTGGGGACTCCACAAGCTATTGAAGTACAAATAATTAATCACAGGAATAATTATGTTACAGTGTGGCCAATACCAATGCTACTCCTCTGAACTGTCATGCATGATAATACAGATTTAAAAGCCCTGGTGTTTGATTATCAGGCTGCAGCCTTGTACAAAATTTGATACTTTCATTTAGATCTACCCTGATATGTACCTTAGAGCCAAGGAAGACACCATAGACATTTTTCTGTTCTTTTTTTGCAATTTATTGTAACACAGGAAATGAAAAAAAGATTTATTTTTGTGTTTATACATTTTTTTGAAGAAAATTACAATTTTTACTTTTTCTTACTAAAATTATTTCAGAAAATAGGCAGTATAGGTGATATTACATGTTGTGAAAATTTAACTGTGAATCACTGATTTTATAAATTCACCATTCTCAAAGACATCAAATTGCAGGGTTGTGATACTTAAGACGAGCCTAGCCATGTCTCCGTGTCAAAGCTCTCATAGAATCACAGAATAGTTAGGGTTGGAAAAGACCTTAAGATCATCTAGTCCCAACCCCCCTGCCATGGGCAAGGACACCTCACACTAAACCATGTCACGCAAGGCTATGTCATAACATGAGCAAATTTATTAACCCAAGCAAATGAATAAATTTGAAGGCCTTAGCTATGCAAAGCATTTAGCAGGTGCCACAACATCCCAATTCATCCTTTTAACAGCGTTTTGAGTCAAACTTTAAGAAATCTCTCTCTAGATTACAACATTGCAAGGAAAACCCATGAGCTGCATGGAGCAAGAACATTTACCAACAGGCATAATTTCTACCTCTGCGTTGGCTTTTAATGTTGGTGAATGGTAAACTGCTCAGATTATGGAAAGCCATCCCAACAGGTTCCCAAATCTTTATGCACTGATGCAGGCATGCTATATCTATCAGAGTTGACGATCTTTTTTCAGATTCCCTAAAGCAAAGCAGAGGCAGTAGAGTATGCGTAAGCTATTTCTTGATTCCAGTAGGGCAGGAAAGCCCTGTTCCCCCGAGGCCACAGTATCCACCAGGATTCTTACTGAGGTACTGCTGATGGTAATCTTCAGCATAATAAAACTCTGGAGCCTCCCGGATTTCTGTTGTGATGGGACCAAAACCACCCCCTGTCAATACCTGTCAAGGAATATGATGGAAAGCCATTAGTGGTTTGCTGTCTCCTCTGCTGATGAATGATGTTAGGTTTTCTCTCAGCAGGAGCCACAAAGATTTCTCAGCACTTGGACCACATTTGCGGTGCATCTCTGAAAGCCCTTTATCCTTGCTCTCATGTTATTTTGCTAGGAGACACTGTGGGCACCAAAGCAGGCATTGGTGAGAAGAGGTAGAGCACCTTCCTGCTTTAATGGCGCATTTGTTTAATTTGCCACGGCCACACATTTGTTCTCTCCTCTTTATGAATCATGCCAGGCAGGGATGTGGCGCTATCAACAAAAGTGGAAAACAAATGTGAAAGGCAGCAGAGCACACTTTCAATCAACCCTGGCCAGTGGCCTTGCAGTGTTTCAGAACTTCACCAGTCAGGTGTCTTAGCTTTGAAATGTGCTATCCACCTGAAAAATCCTTGTGCCAAAAAGAATCTCTGGGTGAAATTTTGGCCTCACTGATATCATCAAGAAATAAGAGAATCTGGGCTCTTTTCATGGAGTCTCTACAAATCCATTCTTCAAAAAGAACAGCTCCATCATGACCAGAAAGGTATTTTTAAGGCAAATAATGGCTCATTTCTGGAAGATTTGCCAATATGTGGACCAGAGGCAATAAACACTTCCAAAAGATTAGGCGGGGATTTTAGACTCTAATTTCTTTCTAATATCCCCTAACTGAATTTGAAACTCCTGAAAGGTTTCTGATGGAGGGAATTTCATTTTAACATGAATTGCTATGACATTTTACCTACTGAATTGTCCTTTTTTTAAGGAAACTCGTAAGCACCAACATTTTGAAGGGAATTCTCACCTCAGTGGGGATATAACTTGTGCTCACTGAAGTCCACAATAACCCAATAAACACTGTAACTGATGTCAGACTACTGTTGAAAAGTATACTTCTAAAGTACTGGATATAGACAGAATTGCCTTGCTATCAATCAAACTTGACAGCAAGAACAACAGTAAGAACAAAGCACTGGCATTTAACATTACCAGATAAATATGTGTTCTGTCATCATGCTAATAAAAAAAAATTCAAATAGAAGAAAATCATCACACAGACTTACAAAAACAGAGCTAGTAGATCTATTGCAAGACATCAAGTCCAACTTCTTTCATCATGATACAACAACTAATTTCCACCTTATTTCCAGCAAACTTTTATTTAACTGCTTCTGAATGATCTTTGGAGATGGAGATTGTCCAGTTTCTTCAAGGAGGTCATTCCAATATTTACAATCCTGTAGATAGTTTCTCATAAAGCCCAGCCCAGTTAAGTCCACTCTGTCATTCAAACCCACTGTAGTGGTTTCCATATCATCATGGATGTGGAAATCACATCCATAATGAATGGATGTGGATGTGGAAAGCAAATTGTTCCCTTCATCTTTACAATAGTCTTCTATGTACTTGGTGGCTGGGCAGACAGAAAGATGACATGTAATGGAAGAAATGCTTCCTCACAGCATTTGCTAACACTTAAATGACAGGTGATTATTTGGGACCAAGAGGTCTTCAGATTTCCTAGACCCTGCCTCAGCACAGCTAAGTACTGACCAGAGCCTGACACCTGTTTCTGGACTTCGTAGACTGATTTATTCCAGTAATTTCACTGCCTGAAGGTTACATTTTGCTGTATTCCGCTTTCAGTCAGGAATGAAATAATAAGGTTGGCACAAAATCCATGACTGGTCTGTCTGGGGAGCCCCTAAATTCTCAGCTCAGGTTAGGAAGATGTTGACTAGTTAATTCATTGTATATGAACACGACAGCATAACAAGCCAAATTTCACAGGAATCTGGTCTTATTTCCCCATTTAAAATTACATGTAAAACACAGTTACATGAAAATCACAAAGTGTTTTTCATTTTTGGGACAGGCTTTTTCCCAAGGGAATCAGATTATTTACCCATTACATGTGTGAGCAAAGAAGATAAAAAAGGTATGTGTATATATCACATCCCACTGGCAGCAACTAACACAAAGTATCAACACAGCTGCTTTTAGAAAGCAGCATTTCACTTACTTTCTAAACTTCCTAGCAAAGAAAAGCACTTTTAAAATTATCTTCACTCAAGAAAGATGGCACAAACTCTGTCATAATGGGCATTACTCATATACTTGAGGCTGTAAAAGTATGTAAAATTGGTTTCCCCTTGCCTTAACCGAGTCATGAAGATGCTGCTGGAGCGACAGATATTTTTCTACTGTGAAAAATAGTATTTGTTGCAGATTTTTACCTGGGACTTTCCATCACAGGCCTGATTTTGTCAGGTAGAAAATCCATTCTGTTCAATAACATACCACAAGAGGGCATAAACATCATTTATCCTTCTCAGAATTACTAACGGTCTATTAAAACACTGCACACTGAATATAGCAGAAGCCCAAGACAACTCATTATATTACACTTTGGTCATTAGCAAAAGATACCAGCACTGTTGTCAGAAGCAGCGGGAACCCCAGGCTCCAACACTCTGCCAAACACTACCTTGAATGTTTTGATTTTAAATGGAAAAATATTTTTCTTGCACTGACTGTGTCAACGCAAAGATAAAATCATCACTGGGAAAGATGATGAAGTTTATGATGTGCTGGTGCCGACAGGTGTAAATCAGTCCATTCTTGATTGATTTCCTGCCGCTGAGGCAGATATAACTTGATGATAATACCACTCTAGCATTTAGTCCTTTTTAGTCCTGTCTCAAAATTCCTGAGCCATCCAATGTGACCTGCCGGTTTCATGCTGCAGCCAAAAGGGCCACTGCAACATTTGCATACAGCAATAGGAAGAATCAAATTAAAGACAGTGTAATTGACCTTTGGGACCATTTACTTAGTGCAGGAAATTTTTTTTTAGACACTTTTGGATCTTCCTTCTCCCCCCCCCCCCACATTTCAGGGAATTAATTCATTCAAGGGACTTGTGTGGCTTTTGTCAAAGGAGAGATCATACTAGAAGGTCACAATGATCCTTTAGCTGATCACAATCCAGTCCAAAACACCTGGAAGGCTCTACTGGTGAGTGGTCGAACCAAATCAGAATCCAAATCTCACCCAGGTGTAGAGGGCAGAGGAGACATGACAAGCTTGGTCCGTTCGAATAGGTGCTAGAGCAGGAAGATGTTGAAGCCAGCAGTACTGCTACTATTTTAAAATCCCTCTGCTTTTAGCATGTAAAATTTGTTGTGTTTGGTGAGTTTCCTAATTTATTATAGCCTGTGAAAGTTTTTTTCCTGTTACTTACTTTAAACCTCTTGCCTTGCCACGTCATTACATCCTCTGCTGCAAAAAAATAATGCCTTATTCACTCTTTCCATAGTGATCTTGATTTTACACTTCTGCTTTAATCCTGCTCATTCATTTCTTCAGCAAGCTTCACAGACTTAGACTCCCTGCTTCACAACTCAGGTCAGCCCTCTCACCCTTTTCTGCATCTTTTCTACTTCTATTTTACTGCTGCATTGAGATGGGGTGACTGGAATTGCGCTCTATTCAAGATCTCTGTGGATTTATTCAGTGGTGTACTTATATTTTCTCTTTTATTCTTCATCTCTTTCCCAGCAATTCTTAGCATTCCACTTGCCTTTCTGACCTCTGCTGAGCACTGAGCAGACGTTTTCAAAGAACCATCTGCAATGACGCCAGAATCTCTTTGCGGGCTAATTTAAACCCTGTCATTGTGTCTGCACTTGACTTTTCTCGACATGGAATTTCAGTAGCTATCTTATTGCCCAGATGTTTGATATTGTCAGATTCTTCTGCAACTTCTTATAGCCATGTCTACTTTTGCTTACCTGGAATATCTCTATATCATCAGCAGATTTTGGCACATCACTGACATCTATCTCCCTTTTCCAGCTCTTTTATGAGCATATTGAACTCTACAGGTTCTGAAGGCAGTAAATGGTAATCTCCCTTCACTGTAAAAACTGCCCAGTTATTTGTATCTTTTATTTCCTATCTATAACTAGGTATTCATTCAGAAAAGAAACTTTCCTCTTAGTCTAGAGTGCCTGGCTCCCTTTTATGCACTCAGTCTCTTCAAAAGACTACATTATGTGTGCAAGACACAAATTTTCTCTGCTCACATCAACTCCTCTCTGAAACATGTATTCTATGTGTGTCTGCTAACTTCTGATAACTCAAGCAATCTGCAGCATAAAACATCAGACCAGATACCTTAAGCACAGAAGCAACCCACTTTTAAATTCCAATTTAAATCACAGCTTATCCGTGATGCTAGTGTGCTAGCAATTTCCAATTTTATTTCTATTCATACCTAAAGCTGACCACCACCTGATTACACTGACCTGCCACTGTTAATTTCAGTGATTTGCTCTGAACTTCCTTTGCTATAGCTTGAACTTGAGACAGGTCCTTAAAATTGCAACTATTACCTGCTCTGGGGAGCTCCCCAGATTCCTCAGCTGTGGACACAGACTTCAGGAATTACATAGCTTTCTGCTCTGATATAAGTTGTGTCAAGTCCTTCATGGACAGCTCGAGTTTTGCAGATGGCTTGTCTCCAGAGCTGATTCCTAAAACGCTCAACTATCCTAAGGAAAAGGTATTAGTTAATTAACTGGAGCAACTATTTTAGATGCAGATTTGTATCTATATTTGGACTTGCGCAGCACATACTGGGAAAAGTAGTTTTCCTCCTGGTGGCACCAAGACTGGAGGTATGCTTCGAGGCGCTGTTTAAAGCACTTGCACCACAGATATTGGGTCATTAAGTAGCCAATCCTACTAGCTCCAACTCTGCTGTAGTGCGGGGGTCCCATGGCATGTAGATGCAGCTAGAAAAATTTTAAGGGATGTCCTAGTCATTTAGGGATGGAATCATCCCATAGACATGAAGTGTCCCTGCCCATGGCAGGGGGATTGGAACTAGATGATCTTATGGTCCTTTCCAACCATAACTGTTCTATGATTCTATGTTTTCATTTTCTAATTTAAAGGCCATGCACTAGGTCACTGGAACACAGCAGAGTTCTGTATGTTACTGAAATAATTTTGTTCTACTAGCACCAACTCACTTCACTTATGCTAGGTGATATGGAATGCTATCCTCGAGATTATATGGTAGGCTGCCAAGGAATAAACCAAACCAGTGTAACCTCAGAAGGCTGCTATTCACTTCCTCCCAAGCAATTCTAGCACGAAATACTTCTCCACTTTGATTTGCTACTGCCCTCTGAACTGACAGTAATTGCTGCTTCAGCTTTGTGTGGCCAGCTGATTATATTGAGCCAAAGTATGTCAAAATATTTAATCATTCGACATTACAGCATGGCAAAAACATATTCAAGGTGTTTGGCTCCTTGTTTATATTCAGATCGAAGTAGCTAATACTTGTAAAGTGCCCTAAGAATTCGGAATGAGTAGTGCCAGAAAAGCGTGATTCCCTTGTACCCCCAAATATTTGTAGAAACAGGCTGGAAGCCACTAACTCTTTGATATGTTGTGCTAAAAATGCATGATTCATGCAAGTTTAGAGAAGGGGTTAAACTCACTTCAAAATCTGACAAAAAAAAAAAAAAAGGCTTTAAAATTGGTTTTGGTAAATAAAATAATTTAATTTTTGGAACAGAGTCATTAGTAAAGTAGTGGAGTATTAATTTGTTCCAAGCATTTTGTGGCTTTTAATAAAAATAGCTTCATCTGTATTGATCAAATACACATTTTAAAAGAAAGTTTACAGCCTGTACTTTGGCTGCTGTAATTTCCAGTTTGTCTCATGTCTTAGCAAGTAACACGAAGCTATTCTATTTCAAATGCCTCCCCTAAAATCACTGATATTGAAAACACCACAGACTCGATCCTCTGTAGGATGGGATTATGTGTACATCCTAGATGCATAATTACTGTGATATTTTTAACTGGAAAACACATTAACTGACTTTGCCAAGTTGGTAGAGCAGTTGCTGGCAGGCTTGGGAGCAGAAATTCATCAATTCACGCTCACTTGGTCCAGAGTACCTAACTTTGGTCCAGAGGAACTAACACAATGAGCAGCATGAGGCCTTAATAATGTGCAATTAAGAATGTTTCATTTTCTTCTTCATTTGCTAAGTGTCATATAGACATGCCTCTTCTTTCCTGCAAGACCACCTGCTCTGCAGTATCAGAACTCAATGATACATTATTTTAAACTGCCTCCTTTGTGCTGCCTTCAGATGGTTGGAGCACCTCACTGGAAAACACTCAACTGTTATTTTAGCAAATATTAAAATCCCATTTGAGTGTGGCATCCAGTCTTCTCTGAACACTTTTCTATGTCACTTACTGATGCTGGCTTCTCCAAACTACTTGATACCAGTGACCTGTGCAAAGCCCTGGAATGGGTTGAAATCATGTGTGCTGGTAAAATCTCCATTCACATCCATGTAGATGACCTCTTTCAGAAACTGTGCATTTATGACAGAAGAAGGAAGCTGACAAGCAAAAACTGGGAGCAGTGGCTGGCAAATCATTTAAGTCCAACCCCAGCTACTACAAGTGGCAGCAGCACGGCCTGGGACAGAACTCCGCCTTGTTCTGTTTGCAGTTACCTCACTGCCCAGAGGATTCAATGATATTAATATATCTGATAGGTACTGCTAGAACTGATTATCTAATGTTTTGCACTGGGCTTTGGAGTACTACATAATTAGCTAATGCCTGAATACGATTTTGTAGTGCTATATAATTTCCAAGTATTAGTAATACCCTTGCAAGGAAGCTATCAAGTTTCAGAACTCACTTTGCAGCATGCCTCCTGCAAACTGGGAGAGATTGAAACTGGGAATCATGGAATTATGTTGGTATAAATTCTGCATCCTTCATAGTGTGGGCATATGGATCTAAGAACAGAAATGGTGATATCCACTGACTTTACAGCTTTCTTTGGTCTTCGCTGTGGTAGAAAACAAGCTGCTATGTGACTACATTATAAATCTGAAAACATAAATATCCTGCAGGGACTACACATAACCTGATCAAAGAGGAGAAATGGTGTTACATGGGCTTGCTGGAATTGTTCATAAAAGTGTAAGCTTCCAGTGTGGCACAGAGAAAATGCAGATAAGAAGGAAGTACAATAGAAACTTAAAAGATGGTGGTGCAAATTCTAAACTGAAGAATTTTTATCCCCATCTATAAAACTGCATAACTGACTTTCTCAGAGCTTCTGCCTACTGACAAAACCCACATATACAACAGAGCACATCACATGAATCTAGTGAACTGAATCTAACTAGAGACAGAGCTTCATGAGCCTTAGGGGAAAGCTGAATGTAAACATATAGTTTGTTCCATTGGTTTGAAGATCTGCTTACTCTGAAATGGTTTTCTCTTAAATACTTAGCTTGAAAGAGGCTGTTTGGTCACTCATTCCTGCCAGAGGGGAAAGAATTACTGGGCTTGGATATAAATCAGACCTGCCAAGGTAAATCACGGTTGGCCGATAGCCCAGCTATTAACATATCTGAGGCCCCAAGTGGTTATGCTCAGAGGGTCTAGGAAGGATCAGGAGTGCAGTTAGTCTGATATTTCTTACTATGTTACATTTGGGTGTACTTCCTTGTTGCCCACAACAATCAGCTATGCCAGATGAAATGGCAGATATATACAGACAGACTTCTTTGTACCTTCTAGCAATGGGAAAAGATGAACATTGAATTTGTCCTAAATTATACTTAACAGAACTGACAGCAAAATAAAATCTGCAATTCTATTCTTTCTTTTTGGATACTGATTGTATGAAAATGTGTAGAAAGGAAGTTGTATTCTGCTTTCCATCATATCAATCTAATTCTGGATTCAAAGCTTTTGCCCCAGATACTGACTGGTATAACAGGATTAACTTGACCCACAGTCTTTACAAGTTTGACCTTCAGAGTAGAGCTTCCTGAACACCCATCCTGGCTTCTCTTGAGGGAATAAAGATGAAAGTGAAGAATGGCACTAGGGAGCATTTAGGAGGTATAGGAAGATAACATTAGCAAAGATAAAAGACATCTTGCTCAACTAGCATCTGGGAACTAATTAGGTGTTGAAGGAGCCATTGAAAGAGATGGAAATTCTGTTTGTGTAGCCAACTTTAACGCAGCCAAACAGCCTTTTACTGTACATCCTGCATGGATAATTTATGATGGCTAAGAAAAGATATGCCCTGTTCTGACTTTCTGTGATCTAAAGCTAAAATCTATTCCGTGGTTTGAGACAGCAGTCTGTTCTTCCCTAAGCACTAATCCATTACTCTCATATTCCTGAAATGAAAAATGGCCAGGTCCAAATTGAGATGGGGCCACTGATAACAACCTACATATGGAGCAGTGAAGCTTAGTGCAGAATCTTCCAAGCTGTTGCAGACCAGAACTGGTATCACAGAATAGTTTGGGTTGTAAAGTACTCTAAGGCCACCCAGTTCCAACACACTACCACGGACAGCGACACCTTCCACTAGACTATGTCACCCAGGGTTCCGTCCAACCTGCCCTTGAACACTGCCAGGGATGGGGCATTCACAACTTCCTTGGGCAACCTGTTTCAGTGCCTCACCATATGTGTTTCCACATGATGCAGTCCTGAACAACTCTGAGGAGCTAACTTGGTTCCATAAGCAGCGAAATGGTAAGATGAGGCAAATCATGCTGCTTATGAGCCAAAGAAAACACTCCACATATAAGTACTGTGTTGACAAGACTTTACCATATCCATTAGCTCAGTTGCCTCTCAACAATGCTTTGTAGCAAAATGCAGACTAGCTTGTATGATTCAAGGTACTCCCTTGTGTACATATCTTTTGCAATAATTGGAAGTCACTCCAATTATTTTTCATTCAGGGAGTTGCAATGTAGAAGTAACAATGTTTATTTCGCACACATAACGTAGCAGGCTCAGTTCAGCTCTACTGTTAAACTGACATAATTTTATTTTTCTTTAATCAACACTGGATTTATATCAAGTATTTCTTCTGCAATATATAAGCATGACAGTTTTTCAGGAAAACGTGAATTTTTAAGAGGAATAAGCAATTTATCTTTTCCTATACTCATCCTGAAAAAAATCCGTAAATTATTTCTGTTGTGATTGGAGGAAAAGACATTTAGACAGAGACCAAGCATGAACATTTACTTCTGAAATCATAAAATTGGTATACTGGAATATCTGAAAGAAGATCCTTATAACGGAAATTGTTGGGCAACCTGTTATCCTGCCCCAACAAGCTCTGTTCTTCTTTTTAGCCTCTCATGGCCATTAGTGGGTAGTCCTAAACCAGATCATTCCCAAAAAGCTGGGAGATGATTTGCACTGTGCTGTCCACCATCTTCAGAACATAGACTTGTTTGTGGTGAAAGCCCTGAGCCTACTTTCTAGAGTAGCAAGACAATCACCCAGCTGGCCCCTGACTGTCCTGGTGACTTTCAGCACAACAAGTACTCCTAATCTCTCTTTCTGCTTCTATTTCTTATTCTTTAAAATGGCACTAATGCTACTCTTCCTTTTTTATTCCAGCTCTCCAGGGCATGAATTGATTCTTACAATGGCCCTATGTGCACCACTTGGCACAATGAGGAGCCTGACCAAAGTTTCAGGCTCTACTTGTTACTGTTAACACAAATATTAAGGAAGTCATGATACAATATGCCTCAGAGCTCCTAGGTAAGCTGAGATCTCAAGGAAAACGCTGGACACTGAGGCCAAAGGGGTTTTGTTAGTACTGTTTGTTAACCAAACTTTTATGCAGCCACAACAGTGTATGCTGGAGTGGAGAATTACTCACCTTGAACACTTACTATTAGGCACCTACTAAACTACAAGTGCTGTCACCATTGAAGTCTTTTCAGTCTATGTTGCTGTTTCCTCAGATCTCAGACAGATGAAATAGGAACCTAACACTCCTAACAATTTACAGCAGAATTATCAGCTATGCTATATCTTAAATACCCAAACAGAATCATAGAATAATTTATGCTGGAAAAGACCTTAATGATCATCCAGCATCGCCATGTCCACCACTAAGCCATGTCCTTAAATGCCACATCTATGCCTCTTTTAAATATCTCCAGGGATGATGACTTCACCACTTCCATGGGCAGCCTGTTCCAGTGCTTGACACACCTTTTGGGGAAGAAGTTTTTCCTAATATCCAATCTAAACTTCCCCTGAGTCAACTGGAGGCTTTTGTTTGCTTGTTCTATTGCTTGCTACTTGGAGAAGAGACTGGCTGTCATCTCACTACAACCTCCTTTCAGGTAGCTGTAGAGAGTGATAAGGTCTCCCCCGAATCTCCTTTTTCCCAGGCTAAACAACCCCAGTTCCCTCAGTCTCTCCTCTGGAGACTTGTGCTCCAGACCTTGATAGAATCATATCATCAGAGAATCATAGAATGGTTTTGGTTGGAAGGTACCTTAAAGATCATCCAGTTACACCCACTTGTCAGGGGCAGGGACACTTTCCAACAGACCAGGTTGCCCAAAGCCCCATCCAACCTGGCTTCATCAGCTTCACTGACATTCTCTGGACTTGCTCAGGCACCTCAGTGTCTGTGTTGCAATGAAGGTCCCAAAACTAAACACAGTATTCAATGGATGAGCCCATAAGATATGTCTTGTGCTCAAGTGCAGCTTAAGGAGATGGGATTCTAAAGGATGTCCCTAGGAAATGAAAAAATCAACACCATGTTACTCTGTTTTTCTTTAAAAGTGCAATTTCATTTATACTACAGATATAGGCAAGGAATGTATGCAACACAGCACAGCAAAGTGTTAAAAAATGCCTGGATAGTCTGTCCTTTTCTTTCCCATAAGATAAGCACAGAATGGTATAAGAGAAGCAAAGAGACCTGGCTACCTCCCCCAGGCATGAACAAATAGAGAGGGTATGGATCCAGCATGATATTGATGCAGATACCATTCACAGCCTGACCCATTGCATGTCAAATGAAACATAAAACTGAGGTCCTTCTTCATGGTGAGAAAGGCAGGAGGGACTTCTCAGCAGCAGATATCAAGGATCAGTGAGGTTAAAGTTATGTGAAAATTCCTACTAAAACACCCACTTTGAAATGGTTTGAAATGGAATCCATACTCCTCTACACTAAAGCGTGTGCTGTCAGACAGCCGCTGCATTTCTAGCCTGGGTCTTTCTCACCTTTCTGTCTGACCAACTGAGTTTGGTGGAATATTTTCTGTATTTTTCATATGTGTAACAGATCATGGGCAGGTCAACCACATTAAGCAATTTGGAACTTTCAGGATGACAAATGCATAATTAGCACTAAAATTATATTTGAAATGGTTAACAGAGAATACAATTCTAGCCAATACCAAGGACTGAGAAGTCAAGAGAAAATAAACAGAACATGTTTTAATCAGAGGATAAGTAGTTTTCCAGCTACTATAAATAGAAAAGGCTGCAAGAACGCATCCAACAAGCAGAAGAAAGTGTGAGGAGGGTAAAATTCCACAGTGTTTTGGCTTTGGACTTCAGAAGGTAGTGAGTATGAGATAGTGTGAAATACAAAGAAGCCTTTGTTGTTTACATCTGAAGTTTAAAAGTGGCACAGTGTGAATAAACAAAGGATGTTCCATGAAACACTGCAGCAGTGATGTATTCGCTCCATTTGAGTTCCAGAAACAGCATGTAAATAGAGGCATCGCCTTCTTGTTTGAAAAGAGAAGGAGGTAAACTTTAAAGCTTGCCTTCCAGAAAATCTCATTTACCCAGATCTTTAGGTTTTTTATAGGCTTTCAAGTGGTAGAAAACATGAGAGCTTAATAAGGCTAAGATCCGGATCATTTAGCATTTGCTTTCAGGTTGGTTAAGCTTCTGAGTAATGATACTAGTAGACATGCTTTTGGAAAACTGAATTAGCTATTTGCTATTTTTTCTGAAAAAAAAAAAAAAGTGCAAAACAAAACAAAAGTTTTACTCTCAAATACTGGGATAATATCAAGCAATTTATTTTTTGTGTAGGTACAAATAGACCATACTGCCATGATAGCTCCAAGAGTTAACAGATCCTTTACACAGGAGGATGCATTATGATCACTGACAACAGCAGAATCTAAAGATACATAGATTCAGTTAGATATTCAGAATGATACTCCACTTTAATAAGTTATGATGCACAGAACATGATTCAAGTTATGGTAGCTATATGTGCCTTTCAGTGCAATAATTCCCTCATATTTGACAACTCTTCAATTAAATTAGATGTTAATTATACATATTTTAACCTATTCCTATGGCATAGCTAGAGGGCAACTTTCAGTGAAGTTAAAATAATTGTTATAGTTCAAATTTGCTCTGTGAGAGACCTACACTGGAGCCAGTAGATGGAAAAACCTTTTGAATAAACATGTACAATGCTGGAGTATTTCCATACAGATCAGTTTGGATTTACTTATCTGATGCTGAGACCGACTGATCTCAGTGCTAAAGGTAGGGTAATGCTGTCAATCATATGCTTTCTCTTTATTGTAGTGAACTGCATGTATGCAAGGTACCAGAGTACCATCTAAAGGACAGAGGATGCCTCTCCAGTATATCATGAATGTCACCATGACACATGTACATCAGATAACAGAATTAAAACCCAGCAGTCAGCCCATGTACCAAACCAGATTCCTGTTAACCTGATAAAGTGTTAAAGGGAAATGAATATAGCTGGGATCAAGCAGAAGCTACTAAATCCAGTGTCCCTTGGCATCACCTTGATAGGCTCACATCCAAATACACATTCCTCTGAAACCAGCATCACAAAAGCTACCCAGGAAGGACAAACTAATTCCTATCCATCTACAGACTCTGGTGAAGATTTTGATATAGACTTCATTTTCATAGCAAGCTGGTTCTCCAAAGAAATCTAAAAGATTTGAGTTATTCTTCTGTCACTAATATCTACTCCTTGTGTGAGCACCCTCAAAAGCAGATGGCTTCTGCTTACAAGCCCAAGGACTGAAAGTGTAATGATACTCCTGAAACAGACAAATATGTGGCAAAGAAGTCAAACTCTGGATGCTGACTAGAGAAGTAGAAATAAGACCTCCACCCTCTGCAAAGCAAGTTCACTTCAATGGCCCAAGCTCTGTGCATAAAATATTTAATACAATTACTTTCCTTCTATAGTTTTGCAAACTGGCTACTTGTGCCTGCAGCAAAACTATTTTACCAGAAGAGGGGAAAATATGCACTTGTCCAGAACATCAGCTGCAAAGCCAGCATAGTTATTTCATGCCCCTCTGTAGCTGCCAAAAATGCTGAGAGTAAGGCAGCATGTGGGGAGGGGTGAAAACAGAGATTATTCGTAAGAAAATGGGGCAATTGCTACAGCTTCAGCTCCTTCACACCATCTCTGAATGAGCTTCCTCTATGTAGCTCTGATCAGACTGCTTCTGAACACAAGAGAGAGCAACTGTGTGTACAGGGGGCCTTGGGAGCTATCTATCTTTTAAATACACAGTTTTCTTTCGCAAGCTACAGTGCCTTTTTCACAAGCTATAGTGACTTATTAAAGAGGGGCACCTTATGCTTACAGAAAAATAGCAGTGAAGGAGATCTCCAGAGCTTCTTCAGCTTATCCATCTGCCCTAGGCTCTTACCTACTCCTGGAAGAGTCTAGATACAAACTGCTCTCATATATGTAATTAGCAATGCTCACTACAAACATACCCCACAGGAGAGGCTTGGATGTTTCAACAAGATTTACAGTTAACAAGTTAATTTGTCAGCAAGCTTAGAAAATACAAGACTGTCTTGGACTTCAGGGTCAAATTCCACTCATTGTATAAGCCTCCTAGCATTGATTAAATGGATTCATGCATCTGGAAAGGAGATTTGAATTTGGCCATTAGTAAAACAAGATTCCAAACTGACTGTGGATAGATAGGAAGCAAAAAAAATGCAGGGAATGCACTTTACATTTCAATGAGAACCTGGCATTTGCAGCACATCATCTTCCTGCCAGCTACAGAACAGCAGTGACTTGGCAGAGGTTTGATAGCCAGATGTCATTCTCATCTGGTTCTCTTGGCTCAGGCTGTTCCTTTAAAATGAACAGCAAAACAGAGAGAGTATTGGGTCTTCCTGGTGCTACTTACACGATAAGAAATAGAAGTTAGGAAAGGTCTTCAGGGCGATGTCACGGTCCTCTGAATCTGGCATTGCTTTGCAACATTTTGTCGAATTTACAGCCCTCACCAACCAAAATCTGGGAGTAGGAATCAGAGTCAACAGGCCAAGAACAAAACAGGATATAAGGATTTGTTTGACAGCTGCCTCTCTTCAGGTGATGAATACAGAACAAATTATCTCCCTGTGTACTTCCCCAAGGCAGCTCTGAACACATTTCAGTACTCAGATGCCTGGGTGCATTTCCCAGCGATAAAATCGGTTACGCAGTTATATTTCTTTGTTCAAATATATTGCTATCTCTTTCCTCAACTGTAAGTTTTCAGTTGGCTGTTTTATTTAAGGATGGAGATAATTCATTTTCTGCCTTTCTATTAATATTACCCTAGCAATAGTAAATCGTCAGGGTAGTTCCCATTTAAAACCTGCTGGCTTTTCAGTTAATTGTTGTTTAAGCTAGTTCAAACTATTAAAGATGTACTGATAAATATGGAGGTATGAAGTCTAACATTACATATTCCTCCTACCACATGGTCCTTTAGCTACAGCAGAAGAGTTGAACTAATGGACAAATGCTTGCCAGGGTTTTGATGTGGCAGCTAAGTCACAAATGCCTTCAGATCCAGGCAACAAAAGACAGAAGTACGTACCCGTCTTGCTAAGACCCTGAATGACTGACCTTATATCCGAAGGAAAATCACTTTTTAAACCGAAAGCCTGATAGCGCGCATGTATGTTTGTATACACATCAATATGTGTGATAAGAAGGCTGCTTTGTGGCAAAACCTGCCAACAAACCCATTTCTTTGTCGCCATCTGCTAGGAAGAGAGCAAGCACCTGTTAGGAGCAGCTGCTTGAATGCAGAATGTAGGTAAGAGAAAAATCAGTTTCATTTTGGAGTTGGCCTGCTGCAGGTAGCACATGGCTCTCACAAGAAGGATGCCAAGTGGTCCTTTTTAAGCTTGTCCTAATTAGGAAGTGGCTAGTGTTATGAAATCTCAAAACTGTTCATTTAGGTTATTATGGCAAGTAGAGAGAAATGATGGGGCTCCCACCAGCACACCCTGAAACACTTCCCCAGCTTCCATTAGGATCTCTGCTCTCTTCCCTGCCTTTTCCTTTTATTCTTGAAGCAAGACACAGAGAAACCTAACAGACCATTTGGAGATGCTATGCATGGCTCAGTGCCTCTCTTGGCATGGCAGGCTGCATCAGGACACGTTGCTCCAAGGAATCACAGCGTTAGCAGCACCCCTTGACTCCATTCTTTGGAGAACAACTGCTTCCCTTTTGCTGCCTCTTTATGTCCATCTCAATGTGGGTCCTCTGAGGGTTTTACAAGAAGGAAATGAAGGGGCTTGGTCCAAGTGCTTGCTGTGATCAAGGTTATAGGCACCAACAAATGCCAACCCTGCAAGGCTGTCATTTCTCCAGGGGAAGAAATGGGGGTCCAACTGTATAGGCAGCAAGAAGTGGTTAGGAGGGACACATTAAAGGATTTCCATACTCTCCCAAGTGTTATATCCAAGATCACAAGTCACTATGACCTCTCCCACCATGCTGCACACCATGGGTGGTCTCAAATCTGCTGCCTTTAATCCATGATTATGTTTAAGGAATAAGGTCACTCAGTTTGCCTTTTCCCAAACTCCCAAGCAGAGACTGTTATAAGATCACAGAATGGTTTGGATAGGAAGGGACCTTAAACTCATCCAGTTCCAACTGCTTGCCACAAGCAGGGATACCTTCCACCAGACCAGGTTGTTCCAAGCACCATCCAACCTGGTCTTCAACACTGCCAGGGATGGGGCAGCCACAGCTTCTCTGGGCAACCTGTGCGACGGCCTCACCACTCTTACAGAGGTGAACTTCTTCCTTTTATCTAATCTAAGTCTCCTGTTTTCCAGTTTACAGCCATTCCACCTTGTCCTATCCCAACACGCCCTTGCAAAATGTCCCTTTCCAGCTTTCTTGTAGGCCCCCTTTAGGTTTCTGTCTAACTTTCTTCAGCTAGTGAGTGCAGCCTTTGTGCCCCACAGCTGAGCTTATGTTACATAGCCTCTGTGGCACAGCCATACACCTTATGGAAGCGGCCAGAATCTGTCTATCCCAGGCCACAAAAGAGCTTTTGACCTTAAAGTCAGCAAGACTGCAGCAAATTTTCTGTTCCTCTTTACCACATGGTACTACATCTAATAATCATTGGCGGAGGTATAATAGCACTGTAAGAAGCTTCTGCCTACATCTAGGTAACAGCGCCAGGAAGTCAATAGATGGGTTTCCCTTGGATGGGGAAAATTTGCAATAGGCACTGATATTTAGGAGTTCTTTCAGGCCCAAATAGCTTCCCTTTTTCACTTTTCCTCTTTTCCTTGCTTCTTCAGGTTTTTCAGCCACCACTTCTTGTCCCTCCAATCCCTTTTTCCTACCTGCCCATCTTCTGATTTGCCCTGTGTCACCATCTGTGCTACGAGAATGATAAATATTTGGCTTACATAACCTTTTTATAAATGGCATGTTCAACTTATTCAATCTCAGAGACTGACATTCTTAGATGGCAACAAAGAACTACACTGTGTCACAGTGTGTTCAAAGGTGAAAATAACGCACCAACTAAGGCTAATGCACAAACACAGACACTGTCTTGAGAAACAACGGATACTCACAAAGTGTTTTTGAGGCTCCAACCTCTGCAATCTGTGTTACAGTTCAGCTGGGTCAAATGCTGTCAAAAAACCCCTTATTTCTGGATGAGAAAACACCCATCCAGCTTGGGATATGGAAACAAGAGCAAGTATGTGAGACTGACAGAGAAATAACATTTCTTCTGCTTGTAAAGGAGTAAATTTGATCTTGATGCAATGAAACACACATAAAATCACACAAAGCCATCCTGCAGAGTCACTTCTCCATTCAATGCTGCACTTTAAATTGTGTGGTTTAGAACAAATACCTTTGGTCAAGCAAGATTTTTTTTCTTAATGCAGATTTATATCTCTAAGTACATCTGTAAGCATATAGATTCATGCCTCCTGGGACATGCCTAATGGGCTCTGAATTCACTCTGGCTCATTTCTTTGTAAAGCGCTGGTTATACAGTGGAAGAATTGAATAGGGTCTTTCACTGATGGATGTTTCTCCACTTTGAATTCAAATATACAAACTGAGATTGTAGCTTATTATTGCCATGAGAAACAACAACAGAAAATGCAAGAGCCATAGATTAGGGAGTCAGTGACACAGAAACATTCAAGGACAAGATGAGCTAATTAATGTTACCCTCTGCCCTCTAAATTAGTCATATATTTACTTAAGTGCTTCTGTGCGCCTCTAGCTGAAGGGCAAAGATGCAGGAGCATGCAGAGAGGGTAACTCTGGCTGTCCTTGCTCCTCTTAGCTAACAAAGCCGATATGGCAATAAGGTTTACCTCCTTCTGTCTTATATGATGTAATTCACTGCTGGGTTTGGACTGACAGAGAGGAGATTGGGATGTTGAACAACCCAGTGCTGGTTTAGCATGTAAAAGAGAACAGGAAGAAGCCATTAGAAGGAGGTGTTACAGTACGTGAGAGCAGAAATCAAAGGTGTCTGTGCCCAGGCATGAGAATACCTGATCAGTAAAGCCTTCCCCTAGATACACTAGATACAGCTAAAGAAACACAGGCTTAGTCCATTTTTGAGAGCAGTCCAAGCACAAGTGGAGCTCTTCTACCCAGCAAAACCTGCTTGGGGTACCCCAAAATACTAACATATCAGTATTCACCACATTTTCACCACTCGCATGAACTCAGATGAAGAACTGTCAAATCGGGAAGAGCTCAGTCTTTGGAACAATCTGGTGAAAAGTCCAAACTCTCCTGCCTTTTCAAAAAAATTCCAGTGACTGAAAGGGAAAAAAAGAGGAGGGGAAAAAAAAAAAAAAGGCAAAAGAAAAAAAGCCTTGTTCATGCTGTTACAGTTTAGGAACTGCTGGCATCCCTGTCTCCAAAAGGAAAGGGAGCGGAGAGCTGACTGCTCAGCAGCTGAGAACGTGTATTCTGGAAGCAGCACGCCTGAGCAGATGGTGAAATGATTACTGCCAGTAAATGTTAGAGTCCTCTTTTTTTTTTTCTTTTTTTTTTTTTTTCTCTTTTCCTTTTTTTTTTTTTAACTTGAATTCTGAACAACAGGGGGAAAATAATTACAAAGAACACATGAAAGCCGCTTGATTTCCTTTCTTTTTCTTCTTTAAAAGTGTGCATGTCTTGTTCCTTTCTAATACCTGACGCTGCAGAAGTGGATGTTCGCTTGGCTTGCTGGGCTGCTAAAATCTAGCATCAAGCATTTTGTTCTGGTGAGTTTAACATGGCTGCTGTATTTAAAGCTGTGTGTTCACTGGGAAATAAGGAGGTATAGCGTATAGGACCTCAAACCTGAAATGCTGTAGCTGTATATATTGTAGCCCATGGGTCAGCCTTTAAATAGATGCTCTGCTGCCTAGTGGTGTTAGCAATGGTACTTGGGCTAAGCTTTGGGAATTATGTTTGGGCTGTGTCTCTGCCTCACATCATCAAGTGGTTTTGATTTCCCTCTGAACAGTTCCTCTGCCAGCCCCCTCTCCGAGCTCTTCAGGCTCCAGCCCCAGGCACCTCCCATCAGGCTCCTTGCCTCATCTCCCTCCCTGATGTATATGAGCAGCCCCAAACAATTTCCAATCCCATTAGCTCCCTTGTTCTCCTCTCTCTGTCCAACCTTCTTTCTTTCCCTCAAGATACGATTTTTTTCATTTTTGCCTTCTAGCCAGGCAGCTTGCTCCTCCTCATTGCATGGGGTGCCATTGCTTTAAATTCCCAGGAGAAGCCAGCTCCCAGATTTGCAAAGAGCAAAGATCATCTGCAATGGCGATGAGCATCCCTGTTGTTTTGGTGTCAGTGGAAAGCATGCTGCGGCAATGGGGCATGTGCAGTTAGAGCAGCATGACGCTTACCCCACAGCATCTCTGGAAGGCTTCAGTTGTTAAATGCTCTGACATTTTTTTTTTAATGCCTGTAAATTAAGAAAGGCGAAGGAAATTTCCACAGGGAGATCAAAAAAAAGGCAGAACATGCGCAAGAAACGCCCCCTTACTGAATCTGTGCTCTGCAGCAGGGAGGTACCAGGGCTCCTCATAGACAGGCAGAGAGAAATATTTAAGTATTGAAAACAGCATGTTTTTCTCTGGCTTCCTTCTTTGAACAATTTTGGCTGGATCGTTAAAATTATCAGTCTGAGGAGGCAGAAAACTAGCATGGAAAATTTCACCCCCCAAATTAGTGTTTGCTGAAGTATCAATGACCTGATGAAGAGACTTCTGAGAGCAATTGTCAGACATCCCTAAAATGGGGAGCATCCAGCTCCACCTGCAAGATTGAGGTTGGAAGTAACCTCTTCTCTTTCACTTATTCATTAGTTTAGCAGTCAACATTATTTTTAATATAACATTTTTCTTTAATTTAGATAGTAAAAGGTGGCTTTTGGGGGAATGGCTCCACCTAACTTCTCTACAAAAGATGTCTCAACACCTACATGCTAAGGACATCCTGCATAATCTGAACTTGGCAGAATAGTCCACTCAACAATCCATGTCAACAGATACCCACCTCCAGAGACTAGATCAGCCCTCCTAAAATTTGTCTTGCCATCCAGAGATGCCTATAATGCTCCGTTCATGACAGAAGACCCCACCATTTCCTTATTCCTGTGTTACATGCCAAAATTTCCAATGGTGACTCTGGTCAAAGCAAATCAACTTTACAGTTGGAAGACCATGACTTCCCTGGGTAGTTCTTTGACACTGCATAAGAAAAGGAATTATCAAAATCTGCTAAATTCTCAAAGATTATTATTACTAGCCACAAGACTCTTCTTTGAGAGTCAGGTATGGTTTTCAAGGTGAAACCTAATAGTAGTTAAAGAATAAGATTTTAATTTCAGTCGTAATAATTTTGAGGCTTTGTAGGGATATTTTCAATTACAATTACAGCTCTTATCCCTTGACAGTTTTCAAGAAAGAAAAGAGAGGAATAATTGAAATGTTGCATCTTCATTCAAAGACTCCACCACTTACCAAACAAAACTGAAATGAAGGGTGCCAAGAAAGTCAGCAGTGGACTATTGCATGAATACATCTCTCCTTGAGATACAGCACTTGTATCAAGGACACACACCATCAATAATGACAACAGCAGCATTTGTCTTTGCAATTTAATGGTATTCAGAGCCAGCTACTCAAATGCTTGCTTAAACGCTAATAGCATAAATAGAATCAGACAGATACTGGTCCTTATTGTTAGGCGATACTAGCATCTGAGTTCAAAGGCTGATCATTTTAGTTGTGTAATAATGGATAATATTACAAAGTATTGTGTTGAAAAGAAAATATTCCTTTACATGAAACTACCTTGTTCCCACAGAGCATGAACCTGGCTATCTCTTTCTTCTGTACTATATTGCTGTGATTTGAAGAAAAACACTTGTGACACTAGTGGGATAGCACTTCATGCTAAGCTACCAGGGAACAGGACAGGTTTAGGGTTGCTTTTTTTAAGTTGTTATTTCAGCTAACTGAGCACATTTAGATCTAAGATCAACAGCACAAAACCAGATGACATGGGAATACTTTCTTAAACACAGGCATTTTTTGAATGATCAATAAAATGAAAATCAGTATCACATAAGGAAGAGTGTAAGGGATTCAATTTTATCTGAAAATGACACATTTTCAAGGTGATTTTTACATTCACCAGGAGTGGCAAAGAACTTGCCAGGCCCAGAAGCAGCACTGAATATCAGTTTTGTTATCCTGACTCAAAGCACATTTACTGTAAGTCCCCTCTGCCTGCCCATTAAAAGTGTTTGCCTCCAGCTACCAAAGGTTTTTCTCATTATCTTCTCTGAGCCTGGCTTGGTGAAAGGCAAATACCCCACAGTTCTTTCTTTGTAGGCTTTATAAAGTGATATTGTGTTCATCAAGAACAAGGCCAAACTACTCTAAGACCTCTGTACAACCCCAAAGGTGTGATATTGTTCTCATGATTCCCCTGAGTACACTCAGGAGCTGTGTAAAGTAAATGTGCCTACTATGGCTGTCTTTACAAGCACATCCTGTCTAATGCCTATTTCATAGGATTACAAAGAGAGGCTTATAGACCTTATTAAAAACATGACCATGCTGTCAAATCCTCCAAGGTGAAAATTAATTTGTGATCCCACAAATGGAACACAAGATATATGAGTCTGCAGATGAGAAGTTGGGGCAGGCCCATTCCCTGCCAGAGTCTCTATGTATCCACCTGTAAAACAGATGTTCAACATCTCTACATACAGAAGAGATGCTTCGTGGCTTAATTGTATAATATGAGAACACTGCTCAACCTTGTGAACTGAGCAAGCATTGCCTGACCTGGTGACGAGTCTCAGGAGATGCAACCAAGAAGACCATACACCTTTTTGCTGGAAGAAGTGATGATTCTCATGGCAACCTTCCACCTTATTTCCCTCTAGTTCAGATGCAACCCATCCCTCATCATGACAGGAAACCCAGAAAGGCTGAAGCTGAGTAAGTTGTGCATTACAGAAAGGATAATCTTGTTACCTCTGCAGCAACAACTCCTAAGCAGCAGCTCCTGGGAACAAAATGAGGTATTTTAACTTTCAGCAGAGCTTTGCTCTTCGTCTTTATCTAGTTAGTGCTTCTGAAGTGCTTTGAGAACCTGGGGCAAAAAATACAGTATGAAGCTTAGACTAATTCCAGATCAGCTTGTTGTACCTGGCCTCTTAATGAATATAATTTATAGAATTCCACTAACAAATGCATTCCAACCATCCCTGCCTCACAAAAAGGAATCAATTGAGGGAAAATGGTCCACGACAGGAAAGAATGAGAGATTGATTAAATATTTAAAGTGTTACTGTAAATGAACAAGACGCAGAAGCCAGGTCAGTAATAAGCTTCCCTCTAAGCCACTGGGAACTTACATTAATGCTGCACTTGACTCCTGCAGGTCTCTCCCACAAGCCAGCAAAACTCTCACAAGTTGCCAAGCAGACACATCGTATAAAGTGGTGTGTTAGGCTACGTGCATGGATGCATGTGTGTATGTGTGTGTGAAAGATGGAAAGAGAGATTTAACTGCTTCTGCACTTCCAGCACAGTAATACATGAAAAGAATCAGAAATAGGATCCTCTGCATATGGGACTGATGTCTAGCAACAAGGCAATCAAGTTCCCATAAAAGATTCTGATTCTGTTAAAGAAATTTCGCAAAACATAAAATAAATGGATTATGTAGGTTGAGACTCCTTACCTTTTGGACAGAAGTGTTGGAATTAACACTCATTTGGTGTTAGAATTAACACTCATTTCACTGCATTTTTCCAAAGGAATTCATTATATTACATACATAAACTGTGTTCTGCACTTACTATATAGTCCAGTTACAGAGAAAAGGCCACAATAAATACAAAAGCCCTCCTTATTACAGGTGACTAACATGATGGCCCAGCCAACTGTGACGTTTTAGCTGAACTCAGACTCACAAATATAGGAAGGGCAGACCTTGAGGCTCTAAATATTCAGCATGCATAAGCAGACATAACATATCTGGCAGATTGCTAAAATACATCACTTTAAGCAATATTAGCACTCATGGGAGTTTCCAAGAATGGACAGAGTTAATAGTTCTTAATTTTCTGGAAAATTTTGACTGAACAGCTCTGTTGTGACTTCTAATACTACAAATACTTAAGTATTTGATTTCATGCCAGATGGGAAACTATTTCTGATAAAAGTAAAGATGCTAATTAGTACAAAGACTCTGGCTAAAAGAAAGATGACAGAAAACCACCCTAAATTAGAGCAAGATTAGACTGGAGGAAGATTAAAACTGTAGTTCTTCAAAGCACATTCTTAGGACTAATCCTGTTTCATATGTTCATTCACCTCTGACACAGAACAATAGAAATCAGTTGACAAAACATGCACGTGTAATAATCCACCGTGGTATACCATGGTTTGCACAGACTTTTGCAAGTCATCCTAGTTTCCTACAGCAGAAGCAGCTACATTTCCAGCTTTCCTGACGCATACTTGCCCAATATTTTCTCACCTATGACATTCCTATTGGTCTACATCAGCTGCTCTATGGTTTTGTTGAAGGACATCAGCAAGAACCATGCAAAGCAAAACAGCTATGGCTTTGTGAGAGGGTAACAAAGCAGGTTTACTATGTGTGGCTTGTAGACTAACTTCATAATATATATCCTAGGATGTATTTGCATATGTTTCCAAGAACATGGCATTATTTGGTCCCATTCACATACTCATTCTAAATCTATACTTATAAAATACCCTCCTAGGTTTTCAGTTTTCTACTCTAAATGCATGCAGTTAAACTTCCTTGGCTAAACCAGAGCTCTGTGCAACCCTATTCAATGCATCTTTCTATTTGACACAGAATAAATGTCAAAACAATTGTTACCTTCTCTGACTACAGCACTCCAGTGGATTTCATACAGACTTTACAGTAGTTTCATGTAGGCCACATAAAGCCTCAGCTTGCTTACAAGAATGTCATGAGAGGCAGTGTCAAAAGCTTTCTTGCACAAATGTATATGACACCTACTACTTCTCGTCTGTCGAAAAGACTTTTTATCCTGTAAATTAGGTTAGTTTGATGCCATTTGTTCTTGACAAGTTCATGTTCACCATTACTTAGCTCCTTGTTATCTTCTAGGTGCTTGCAAAGGCTCTGATTATTTGTGCCAGCATATTTCTAGGAATTAGAGTGATTGATTTCTTCATTGTCAGGTCCTCCTTCCCCATTCAATATTCAGTACCTTGCATATCTCCTGCAAATTCCAACCACTTGTAACTGGTAACAGTTCTGAGACCAATATGAGAGAACTGTAATATCATCCTAAAATAACAATGGAGCTTTGCAAGTGGATCATTTAGAAATGGATTAAAATGGTGGACTTCAAATCTTTGGCTATTAAAAGCCAAAAAGCTAAGAAGGCTAGAATCCCTTTTATTCTTGGTAACATTTGATATGATGACCATGAAGTTATTACTGCTTCCTGTGCTATCAGACGCATCTGTTCTAAGGGAATCAAGCATCACTGCTTTCAAATTTTCTAATTAATTAACATAAACAAGTTATACTCAAAGATATTGTTCTTAGCCTATACTTACTGTGTCTGCCCAAAGAGCCCCATTAGCTCCTGAAAGATTGTTTTATTCAATTATATCCATAAAACACAATATCGCTACAGCCATACCAGTAAATTAAACTGTGCCAGGGCATGGGCAGAGGAACTCAATCATCAGTAGTGCTAAGCTTTTATAGCAGCCCAATGCAGGCTTTTAGCCCATGTCATCTAACACTCTTTCCCATGCTTTTCAAGCATGTTCAGAGAGTGTGGGCCAGGGATCATTCCCAAAGGCAGGGCTGCAAGTGGCCACTCTGTTTCTGAAAATGAAGGACTTCTATAATATGGATGAAGCCAGACTCTGCCTTTCAGGCTTTGCCCCACTGACATGACGTACCTACTAATAAGGCAAGTGCAATCCAGGGATGCAATCACTCAAGAAATCTTTAGGAGAGAGAGAGGTAGGTTAACCATTTCTTCCCATGACAAGGTACACCACAGTAGCCTGCTAGTACAACTGTCTAGAGTATTTCTGAAGTGGTTTATTCACATTACAGAACTTTTACATAGCATAATTTCAAAGGCTATTTGGGCATCTCTTAATCTGTTCCATATTAGCACTGTTGTTTCCTTTTTCCACCACTTGTACGTTATCAAACAGCTTAAAGCACTATTCCATTAATTTATCTGCTGATGACATGAGCTTGGATAAGCAGTGTTAAGCAATTTTTCATTTTGATGACACTTTGGCTCTGATATTTACATCCATCTCCTGCCATTAAATGATATTTGCAGCTAAGCCCTTCAGAATTATGTGATTTCTACCTCCTCTTGTTATCTATAAGTCTTATGAGTTGATCACCACTTTAAATGAGTGCTACAGAACTACAACCTGCAACAGCCTACCTCAGAGTGACTCCTGTCTGGCTAATGAATTGTCAAGATTTTTTGGATAAAACTGGCTGTCAAAATAAGCTTTTCTGGCAAGCCAGCTGGACCTATCTGAGGATCCAGAGTCTTCTGACACTGACCCTCTCCCCCTGCTTTTTGGCAGCAGAATATTATACTTCACTCTAGGCCAATCCTGTTGCCTATTCATTGCTCCATTCAGATACTTGTGTTCTCCAAGGGAATCTGCAGCCTTACTCTTGCCCCAACTATCAACATGGCATGCAGCACCCTATCACATATTTGACATCAAAACACAGTAGTCAAAATGGCAACACAGATGAAAAGCTAACTCAAGCCCCCAGAGTAAGCGCATCTCTAATCCTCCTTGGTTTCAACCTCCCAAATTGTTTATTATCAGCTTTGTTGCACCATGATTTGTGGTTGGCATAAAGAATTAATCCAACAGGCAGTGACTGACAGCTTCCTTTGAAAAAAATTGAACCATCTGGCAAAGAAGAACTGCCATACCATGTTATTCTAGTCCTCTAGAGCATTTTTGCTTTGTCCTAGGCCAATAAGCAGATGTGGACAGGGTTTGTGAGAGAATCTGAACCACAGATGTGGCTAAACTGGCCATGAAGAAAGGTGGACTGTAAATTAAAAAAATAAAAAAGAAAAAAGAAAAGAAAAAAAATGAAAAAAGAAAAAAAATAAATCTTTTACTTTGGGGTAATTTAAGTAGGAAATAGCTTCCCAATGAGAACAGTTGAGAGAAAAACTTCACTAGATGTTAAATGGGACTCAATTTGTTTACGGGAAATGTTCAATGAGATGGTTGCCCAGAATAACAAGGGACCAGATTACATGACCTAGGGAATCCTTTCCACACCCAAGTTTCTGTTCTCTTTAAACTATGTGCATGAAAAAAGCAGTGTGCATACAGGACTCTTTTGGTTTTTTACCATTTGCCGCAGTTCAGAGAGCTATTTAACGTGTTAAATGCTGCTAAACTATGTCACCTATGGCATTTTTCTGCTTTCCAGTAGATGAAAAGGCTTCTGTTCAAACAGAAAACTGCAATATGTGCTGCATGAAATGCCAGCTGGGGGTGGAAGAAGAGAATGTAGTGATGGCAGATACTTGATTTATTTCTGCAGCAACAAAACATCCAGATTTATAACAGATGATGTGATGGAAAATATCTTAATGGCTCTACAATTGTAACAGTACATTGGTCGACTCACCTGTAATTACTTCAAGGATATTCTGCTCTTTTCTTTGTGACACCAGCAAATTTAATGTTGCAGTCTCAGTCTTTCTTTTTTAGTCACTAGTTAGTTACAACAGATACATGCATCTACTCTTTAACATACTAATGATTCCTTGTCAAGTACTGTAGTACCAATACTTAAGTTCTGTGAATGTGGAAGGTGTTCCTGAATATCTGTGTTTAAAGAAAAGGGTAGTTAGCATTTTCAAGGAAGGAGTGATGTTTCCATTACCAAACAGTGTGCATTTTTACAAACAAAAAACTAAGGGGTAAATCTTGACTTCAGATATAGAACTCACCCATTCAAAGCTGTCATGGAAATCAGCATGCCAAACTTAATGGTTTTCAGGCACACTTCCACTAGATTCAGTTAGGAAGTAAGATTCATAAGGTTTGGCCCAGCCATTTGCTTCTCAAGTTCTGAGCGAGGATTTCCATATTTGACCCTATTAATTAGGTCAAATTTTCAAATCCTATACGCACACTTCTGTTTTTCAGTCTTTGATGCAGTTGTACCAAAGCTAATTGGGTTATATTCTGCTGGCTTTTGACTATTCATATATGGACTCAATCAATAGCAAGTATCATCAGCTCATTTGAATTGACTTTGCCGCCTATCAGTTAGTGTGGGTCAAATGACACATAATAAATTATTCCTTTTAGATAAACTGTTCCTTTGAATGTACCCAAAGAAAGGTTACTTGTCTTCACCATAGTATCGTAGCAAAAAACTTTTTAACTTACAACTTCTAAAAGCTAACTTAATTCAGCCTTGATATCCTTGGAGACTACTGAAGCATCATAGGAATATCATGTTACTTAAAAAAGAAAAATGCTTGTAAAACAAGCACAGGTGCTAATATCAGTTGAACAAAGGTGTAGATGCTGCTGTAGTGGACAGTCCTGCTCAAACCTCTCCTGTTCATGTGCCTCAAATTTCCTCAGGTAGGTACTGGTGCTCCTCTTTCCTTTCGGTCATCTTGCCTAGGGAATTGTTTCAGTGGAAAACTAAACCACAAAAGAGTACGAAATTTTCCACCAGTTTAAATCTATGAAGTGGCTTAGCAGAGTCTCAAGTGAGTGCTAGTGAAAAAGAAGGGGTGGAAGGGGACAGCAGTAGAGAAAAGTTAGGATCACCCTTTCCAACAGCAGACGGCTATGTGAGTTTTTTGACTGTGACATGAGACTGCACCTGAAGTGTCTGTTCCTGTTCCTCCTCCTCTGCTTGATGAAGCTCATACGTAGAGCCTTTGATGTCAATGGAGTTATTTTGGTGCAAACTAGGCGTGAAGGGAAAACAAGCCGCACTGTCCTACATAGCAGTCAGCTGGCAGAGGCAGTGATAGTACTGAAGAGTCCTGACTCAGAGTGCTCCGCATTCACAGAAATTTCTTCTCCAAAGTTTACATCACATGAAAGCTTTTTGGCCTTCTTATTTTGACACCTGGTAATCACTCTTTGCAGCTGCTGCAACTGCCCTCTTTGTCAGAAGTATAAATATAGCAGAAGACAGTAGCCAGGATACTGCCAGAAACCAGAAAGCCACTCTGGCTTTATAATTTATTACTTTGTTCTGATTGCATTTTAATGGAAGTATGTTACCAAAGCAGGGTGTTTGACTCTGTTCTCACTGTAGGGTTTTGGTTTTTTTTTTTTTTTTTCCACATAATAATAGTGTAGCCTCTCAATCAACCTTCCAAGGTTTAAAGGTGTAGTAGCAAAGTAAACCTAAACCCTTCCATTTTCTTCTCCTGGCCACAGCTACATCCAAGCAGTGTTCAGGGCAAACGTTCTTCCTCTGGTCTGCCCAGGCTTCCCTATGGCGTCTAAATCTCTCCTTATCCCGTATCATCAACCACCATGAGGTCTTGTAAATCTTGCTGAGGAGTGGCACTATACTCCAGGTCTTCAGATTATAAAGTTTCCTGATCCTCAACAGAAGACCTGGACTGGCAACAGATTGACCAGAGAAGTTACAAAGTGTTCAAGGTCAGGATGGATGGTGGTTTGAGCAACCCCATATAGTGGAAGGCGACAGGAGGTTAGAACTAGATGTACTCTAAGGTCCCTTCCAACAAACCATCCTATGATTCTATGATTCTGTGCATGTTCCAGAGCAAGCAGCAAGAGACCAAAGCAAGGCCCTCAATGGCTGCAATGTACTAGTGAGCAAAAGCTCTTCATCCCAACCTCATCAACCAAGTAGATCCTCAAAGCCTGTTCTACCACACCAGAAAAGTGCTGGGGTCAATGAAATCCACAGAGAAAGGTCCCTCACTCCTTTACAAGTCTGCTCCAAATCTCCAAGAGTAGATCTCTGCTAGAAAGTAGGTGATACATTTCTCAGAGCTGCTCAACCTCTCCAGGGTGTGGCACTAGCACATTTTGTGATCCTCCTACTACTGAAGGAGCAGGATATGCAACTCACTGAAGAAACAATGTCAACAATCCAAGCGGTACAATATTCCAGCACCTGGAGCTTGTCTTTTCCGCCTAATACTATTGGAAAATGAAGGATTGGCAGCCTGGACACTCACGCTCCCTTCCTACAGCCAAGGCACTTCTGACTCTTGGTTGACCCTGCTTGGTAACAAAGGGTTGGTACTCTGATAGCATCTTCATGGGTGTTTGGTATGCAGAGAAGGCCTGGAGGTAAGGGAAAAGCCCTGGTGCTCTGACAGCATGCAGATGAGAGCATGCTTTACCCATTCAAAATGGAACAGAGCTGTCATCATGGATCACAGCCCCATTAACCCCACCATGTTCTAGCAGAGACGTGCTCACACAGACACCCTCCCTGCAGTGTAGAAAATAACTCACACCCCCAGACATATCTTTACAAGTCTGCCAGCAAGTACAGAGTAATGGACACCAAGAGCAGCAGCGTTGCTATTATCTGCAGCACCACCTCGGTACTCAACCTCTGCCAAGTGCTGAGCATTGATTTCAGATTTTATTATTTAATGTGGATCTTCCATCTGCAAGGCTGTGCAGACTTGTGACTTTTACACCTGAGGTGCTGGAGCTGGAAGATGGTAGCACAGCCAGTAAGGCAGATTAAAGAGCAAGCCGGCAACACTCCACCTAGGATGCCTGCTGTGAATTCACTTTTTTCTTTTGAGAAGTTATAAGAGGAAACATTTGCAGTGTGTCTCAGTGACATCTCTGAGAATAATCCCCACCGAGCCCCTTCCTCATTGCTTCTTAAAAAGTCACTACCCACCCTTATGTTTGGAAATCTGTTTCTAAGCAGCTTTACCTCATTTCAGATAAGTTGTACATTAACAGAGCTCCAACATCCCCAGAAGCAAAGTTATTAATACAACTTAGGTCACTTCCCCAGACCATGCTTTCCTCCCTAGTCTCAAACCAGTCGCTCTATGTAACAGCATATTGCAGAGCAGCAAAACAGCCTTGGCCTCTTTTTGTTTCCAATCAGAACAACTCTCTTTTGATTTAGTATTTAGCTCATGTCTGCCAGAAAGCAGCACGTACTCTGATACTGGATAGAATAATGCACAGCCCAATTTACTAATATGATATTATAAATTAGAATTATAAATGTGGATCAAGGCTGATGTCACTTCAGTTCACATCATGCAGATATCATCAAAACAATGCATCTTCCATGAAATAATTCAATATCCTCAAGTAGCAGGAAAGGGACTATTTGCTTATAGCATGCACCTCTATTTTAATGTAATATTAAATATGCACAGTTAAGCACTCAAAAGTCAGGAAATGAGAAATGCAAGGCTCATAGAGCTTTAACTCTGCCTCCTTGAGGATATTAATTATGTTGTCATCTTTTATCAGATCATTGCATACTGTTTCTTAAATAATCTTTTGCCACAACCTTTCACATAACTATATGTTTCAAACAGCCCTGGATTGCTCTGCTAGAAACCACAGCAATTTATAACAATAAGAGGACAGGTTGAGGGATTCACGTTTCAATTCTGCCTTTGACTTCCCTGGCTTCCCAGAGTTAAAATGTGCAACTCAAACCATTAAAATACCGCTTGCATTTCACTGATGTTCATCCTCAGATCGAAGCAGTGCTCCCTGTGCTGCAATCTGTTCCCATCTGATCTCAACCTTTCAGGTGCTGTGGAATTCTCAGAGAGCTGCAGTCCCATTGCTCACACCCTGAGACGGATGTGCTTGGGTACTCGGCAGTAATTTGGGCACCCTTCTGAATACTCACAGTGCTGCTGCTTCAGACCAGAAAGCTGTGAAGGCATCAGACACTTTTTGTTCATGAATCTCCCAGCATACTGGAGAACGGACTGAATTCAGGATTATACTGAAAAGGTGTGTTTTTTTTCTAAAGGAAAGTAATTTTCAGGTTTCCTTCAAAACATTAGAAGTAGTCATCAGTTATCTCAGCATCACACACATAGTTATGACCTTCAGCTGATCTTCCATGGTTATACCAGTGGGAAAACACAATAAATAGAGTTCTCTTAAGTTATTGGACTCTTTAAACCCTCTCCTCTGCAACATTTTAGTGATTGTTCTGCAACTTCTTTTTACTGCTGTGCTGTGTGGCTCCCAGTAAGAGGCAAAATCACTTCTTATTTGGGTTCACCTTTTTTTCTTAGGCAAATTAATATGACTGAAGCCTACAAGCATATTCAGGTTGCATCTAAACTGCCCCACAATAATACCCTCAGTGAGACCACGCTCCCCAACCATCCATCCAGAGGCAGTTTTAGGTTGCCTGTAAGAGTGCAGCATGAGATTCCTCAGCTGGTACCCTGGGGACAAGGGCTCTCAGGCCTAAAGGCATGCTTCTAAAGGGATGGGGCATCCACAACAATGATCAGGCATCAGTTAAGAATAAGCTCTCTCTCTCTCCCTGGTAGGGACATCCACTAATACAACAGTGTCATCCTCTCACAGATTATTAACTAGGTCATTACTAACTTCTCCCTTTGTCTGTGATCTATTCCAAAGCTGACCCTGAAAACCCAATGAAGGAGCTTTCCTATTCCCTAAATGCCACCATCAATGCAGAACACCAACAGGCCACTGTAGAGCATCCTACATGTCATCCTATATATGGATGTACTATACAGACATCCTACATATGACACCCACATACAATGCTCGCAGTGAAGTGTGCCCAGCAAAATCACTTGCAGCATGAAGTTAGGCTGGAAGCACCCTTGGCATAGGATCTCAGGAGGATAACAGTTACCTCTAATATGGCAAGTCTGCCTGCTTTTGAGATTTCTGCTGCTTTTTTTGACTTTCTCACTCCCTGCATGCAGCAACCTGGCAAAGCATGCAGAGCCAACAATGTCAGTGATGCAGAGGACCCTGCTTCTCTAGGACACTACCTAGAGCTGAGGGTTATGCTTTGACAGAAAACCCAGGTACGGAAATAGAGTAGGATGTGTCTGCTGAGTTCCCCTGCAGGAGTTTGTGGCAATAGATCACATCTGCACGTGTGCTTTATCCATGAGGCAGAATATGGACCCTTGAATCCAGCCTTCAGGTCTTCAGCGTGAAAGCAGATATGCCCTATCCCAAAGGCAATGTCCAGGAGTGCTTTAAAAAAAGCAGTATAGATCTTCCCCTAAAGCCATTGCTGACTGCTGCTTGGTCTAATAAGGGCCAGCCCTATTAGCAAAGACAGATTTTCACTTTCTAGAACAAAGATGATGATGAATCTGAATCCACAGACAAGGCAACCTTTAGAGAACAGCAATTATAAGTAAGCACTTTCCTGTTTGCTAATAGCACATACTCATAATGAACCTCACTCTATGAGATTAATAAACCAGAGGCATGTGTCTGTCAGACCCAGTACTAAGTGCGAGAGAAAGCACTTAGCTATCCGAGAAATAAAGGTACTGCATGAAAGCTTTTCAGTTCAGAAATGCTATATATATAGTAACAAATGTTAGCAAGCAAAGAACAAAGGTAAGGAAGATGAACGGAGAGGAAGACATGCTAGCAAACAAAGATAAGAAATTTAAAGCATAAAGAATGGAGAAAGAATGGAGGAAAATGTAGTCCAGTCCTTACATCACAACTACTTTAAATGAATGGCCCAGATTTCTACCAGTAAACAAAATGATTCCAGAGGCCAGTTGATTCAACTAAAAGAGCTAAATGTCCAGATTTTTCTGGGTAGAGCACTAATTGCTTTGGGCCAAAACCATGACAAAGAACACCGGTAACAATTTCCTAGCATGGAAGATCTCAGGACATTGCTTAAGCTCAGGGCTGCTAGTAGATACAGAAATCAGAAAAAGGAAAAGAAATGGAGGAGTGAATAAAAATTAGCCTTCTCAGATTTTTTTTTTTTTTCCTCATTCATCTAATCCCTCCCCTGTCTTCAGTGGCCACAAGGAAGAAAATCAGAACACACAAACCCCAGTGTTTTGCCCCTTTTTACAGCTAACAAGGCAGGAAAATCAAGTTGATGCCAAATGTACCCCCCGCACCTGAGTTCTGCACACCTTTATGCTTGTTCCCAGAGGCCAGCATTACCGTAAGAGATACTGAGCTTTTGCTGAATATAAGGATTACATTTTCTTTTTTCTTATTATAAATTGGCCTGATCTTGCAGACCTTGTCTTTTTCTTTCAGCATAACTCTTTTTTCCAAAGGAAATAATTAAGAGAAATGCTACTAATTCTCCCTTACTATTGTCAGAGGGACAAAGTCTGCTCCAAGTCCTCATTTGTAAGCATTGCTCCAGGCCACCTGAGAAAGAAGTAAAACCCAGCCTGATGCTAACACCATCGTGAGCACAGTCACAGGAACTGAAATTAGAATGACACTGCTTGAAGGACAATAAAGTTCACTGAAATACCCCTGCTTTCTTCCCCCTGCCCCCCCTACACACTAAAAATGTACAAACCCTGCACTGAACATCATATGATGAAACTTATAGCACCTTAGAGTACAAGAGCTGACAAGAAAGCTGAAGGGGGACTTGTTATAAAAGCAAGCAATGATAGGACAAGGGAGAATAGCTTTTTACTGAAGAAGGGTAGATTTAGGTTAGATCTTAGGAAGAAGTTCTTCCCTGCAAAGGAAGTGAGGCCCTGGCATAGGTTGCTGAGAGAAGATATGACTGCCTCATCCCTGGCAGTGTTCAAGGCCAGGTTGGATGGGGCTCTGAGCAACCTGGTCTAGTAAAAGGTGCCCCTGCCCGTGGCAGAGGGGCTGGAACTAGATGATATTTAAGATGCCTTCAAACCCATTCTATGATTTGATGACTTAATAATTCTAGGATTACTGAAACTGGACTTCTTGTTGCTGGAGCACAGTGAGTGTTTGGCTCCTTTCGTAATAAAATGTGTTCAAGACCAACCAAAGGACCACCAGCTGCAGGTTAAAATACTCATTGATAGATTAACACAGAAAGGAAAACCACATGGGCTTGAGATGGATGGAGTATTTCTCAGTCTTTAATGAGGGAGACAGAGCACCAATCCATCTACTGACTATGTGCAAAGAGCAATATGGGCTCAGCAGTCTCATGGGAATCCAGTAAATAGAAGCACCAGAACATGACAGGTAATTCCTTATAATGCTGCTAAACTGAAAACATGAGCACGTTTCAGTTTTTGTCTGAAGCAAATGCTGCAAATAACTATTATTTGCTCTTTCCCAGTCACTGAGAAGCTAATTGGTACTGCACATATGACTGTTTTAACAGTTTAAACGCAATGACATTCAAAGAGAGAGCCCTCCATTAATACAATATTAAAAAAAAACAAATACAGACTGGCAACCTTAATACACCCAAGGTGTCTGGGGCTTTTTAGCATTCAAGGGGCACAACAGCCAACAAAACAGAGCTGAACTATAGTACAGTTGCTTTTAAGATGAATTCACAATTTCATTTTATTGTGGTCCTTTGTATTGTGCAACATTACTTAGTAACATCTAGTCTTTATCTACAAACTAGGTTTCCACACAGATGTGGAAAGAATTATATCTTTTGTGCTTAATGATGGATACAGAAATGGATCTCTTCTAGAAAGGCACATAATTTTCAGACTATGAAAAGTAAACATCAATACTTCTACCTCCTTTGTGTTTCACATTGACTTTTCAAGACCTGTTGCCATCCCACTTCCACAGGAGCTGAACTGCTCTCTACAGAGCATCTCTACAGGGATGGCAAAGTTAATTTCACTCCCCTCTGTCCTCCTCTCCTCTGGTTGTCTCCTAATTGAGTATTTAAAGAACAGACCACATGGAGATATCAGCAGCTTCTCACCCTTATGCTGAACTTTGAGGTGTCATTACTAATTATATATAGGTGAGCCCCGAGCCCCAACAAATAGCCATGATTTATATTTTGTAAATTATAAATGAGGAGTATTGTTCACATGGTTGTAGGAATAGCTGACAGCATCTGGCAGCCAGGTGAGGTCAAAAGCAGTTAGATGCTCAAACTATGACTCCCCCAAAAAGGCAGCTGCACAGCCAATGCAGATTTTTTTTTTTACTCCCTAAGGGGTGGGCTGGATGCCATTACATATAAGGTGACTTGTCATATGGTTGATTTTAAATAAGTGTAGATATGTGCATAAGATTAACTGCATTACAGGAAGCTTTCAGGGAGTTTCAAATCACCATGACAACCCTGTTTTTATATTCAGGATGATCTTTATATATATCGCAGGAAGGGTGTGAGTGGTTCGTGTCAGGATAATGAGGACTGATGGGTCTCTGCCCCGGGGAACTTGCAAACTGAATAGGCATCATGAAGCCTGGAGCATGTATAGGAGGGGCAGTCAGGAGGGCATGCACAAGGGTGGAAAATAGACCACAAGCATTTTTCGCAATGACTTAAAAACTCAGCTAGATGAAACCATAGCATGCACATGTGATTTTTTATCTTTTATCGGGAAGAAGAATAGAAAAAAAGCCATTGCTTTCTCTAAATAATGCTGATTGATGACATTTGACTCCCACAAGACACACAGGAACAGCTGAGTCTTGCAGCATGTCCTGGAGAATGTTTATTCCCCTACAGGGAAAGGTTTGATTGGAGATTTCTAAAGCATTGGGAGTGCATTGCTTATAGCTGTCTTTCAAGAAGCACACAGACAGACAGCAGCACTGGCCTCCACTCCAGGTATGCAGCGCAGATGAAACAAGGTTATCTCTCAGGCAGGGAAATCCCAGTCCATTTCAATAATTTATATATGAGCTCAACTGAAGGACTCTGATACAAAATTGTCACCGTCTGTTGAACAAACTGTGTTGAACTGTTGAACAAAGGGATATGTTCACGTCTGGCATTACACAACAGAGGCCTCAAATAAGCATCTGTGCAAAGCCAGGATTTGTAATTGTGTTTCATAGCAAGCATTTCTCCTGCTATTTCACTGCTCAAAGTGTATCTGTTACCCAGTTTAAATTAAACCAAAATGCTATTTTTGCTAATAACACATGTAAAGGTAATCTAATAGGCATTTTTTTTTTTTTGTTTTGTTGGTTTTGTTTTGTTTTTTGTTTGTTTGTTTGTGTTTGTTTTTGTTTTTTTTTTTTTCCTGCAAAGTACAATTGCAAGAAACCATCTTTTGTTGGGAAAATCATCATCTTTGTGCTTATCGATTCCCACGTTTCATAAAATGCACCTGAGACCACACTGTGGCCCAGAGGCTAAATGTGACACCACTCACATCCATCTATTAACCTCTCTTAGGCCCTGAAGATGGATTTTCATGTGCAGATCACATACTGGGAATAGTTCTTGGCCTATGTGTGCTTGTTCAGTGTGGCCAGGAATTGCCCAGGCTACTGCCAGCCAACATGAGCCCCATGTGTGCCAAGGACATGCTAACAAGTGACCAGCATAGACCAAGCATCTGCACCTGCAAACATTGCATGGCAAGATATAGTACACAAGGATGGGTTCAGACTGTACTTTCTGCACTAACGTACACTGGGCTTATTTTACAATCCTCATACACATGCAATTTCCGGATGTTATAAATAATGGTATCTTAATTCCTCCGGATGATGTTTTTTCTGGGTGCTATTTTTTAACACTAATGTATTAAACTATTGAAACATTGCTATACCAGGGGAGAGGGGGAACTGGCAGTAAAACTATTTAAAAGTTAGCTGATTCTTTTATCTGTAATCATTGATCTGTTCTGCTTTTTATTTCTATGTACAGCTCAGTATCCAGGCAGTTTTCCTACCCATCTGCTGTGAGGAGCTGCAATTCAGAGAACGATTTCAGTTTAAGATGGCTACTCTCATAGAAAAGAAATACATATTGTGGCCTGCCCTGATATTTGGACTTCCTATGTGCCCTTCCTTTCATCTCAAAGCAAAGTCCTTCACTCTCAAGGGATGCAATCACTCTTTATTTGTATGCAGACTCAGCTGTTATGAAAGGAGTGTGCTCCAGCTCTACCAAAAGTCATTTTTTGGCTGAAGGAACTACAGAGGGAAAATCTAAGACTTCAGTTATTTACAGACTAACTAGTCTTAACAGCTTGTGAACACTTGTGCCCCCAATCATCTTCTTTAAAAGAAAAAGGGAAAGCTTTTTGTCCTCCTCAAAGGTCACTGACAACAAATACAGAGACAATACCTGCAGAACTACCAGTGTTTGTCTCTACTTTCTGTGGCTGCTGTAAAACCTCAGACTGCAAAGGGCTCTATGAAGCTTGCAGCCCGGTCTGCCCAACCCTTCGACCTGGTAGCACGTACCCAACTGAACTTAATATATTTTACAGCAGTGCAGGTGCAGGTTGAAAAGTCAGAGTGATTTAAAATGCATCTCCTATGCTGCAACATGGAAACAGCTCCTGAGAGACAGAGAAACTCTTCAAAATAGCTTCTTGATTCATTAGGAACAACAGCAAGGTTGACGCATCCCCCACATTTCATCCCACCCATAGATTCATTATAGACACAAGAGATAATGCAGGCTCTGAAGAACCCAGTACCTTCCCCCACCTTTCCTGCTTTCAAAGCCTTTTGCTGGATTTTATCTGTAACTTCAGCAACAGCTTGAATTACTGTGTAACTTGACAAGGTGATTTATCATAGCTTGTTGCATTTTTTTTCAGAACATCCCAAGGAGATGATATTATGATTGGGGGGAGAGGGGGGGAATAAGATGTAGTCATTGTACATGACAAAAGCTCATTATTAGGGCATCACAAAAAAGAAAGAGATGATTGGGGCAGATAATGACATCCAATGCTGAAGACATTCAAGAAAAGAGAAAACCAGGCAACTGAACCAGCAGAGTATTATAATAATAGGACTGGGAAGGAGCTGTAACCCATCCTTCCACCTGAAGGCAGGCTCAGCTCCACCTAAGTAAGCCCTGACAGATGTTTGTAAGTGATCGTCCACAATAATAATAATGCACTGCACTAAGTAATCATTTGCAGAAACATCAGTAGAATCGTGAGAAGCCACACACTGTGCCATAACTGCTGATTAAACTAAATTTAAGAAGGAAGAAATAGCTTGCCATATTGCAAAGGAATAAAAACCCCTTGGTGATATAGAAAGAGCTGACTACATGTATTCAAGGCACTTGGGGAGTCGGACTGCGAAAGAAGGTATTTGCTTTCTCTCCAAAAGTGTTTCTGCATTGGAGTATTATTCTCCTCTGAGCTTGCTTTGAGACAGTGCTCATTACATCAGTTTGCTGCAATATTTAGAGATAACAGTACTGTATAACTAGGTCTTAAATATAAGTTTAAATGTTTTTCTGTTTTACAAATCAATCTGGTAGAGCTTCAAAATGTCAGAGAGAAATGCAAGGATTCTGAAAATGTAGAGTTCCATAAGTTAGAAGGGCAAGGTGGCTTTGAGCTTACATCTCAGTGGGTTGGCTTATTTATTTCAGGCACCAGTGTGAAAGCAAGTTCCAGCTTTATCTGTTAGATCAGACACATAATACAGTGGTCTTCATTTTATGACCCTGACAGATAGCTTGTGTCTATCTTTTTTGAAAGTCTGGAAAATTATAGAGCTACGTATGAAGAAGCTCTTTAAAACCTGTAAAGTAGAAGAGTAGGTAGCTGACCTACAATGCACAGTCTTCTTTTAGTGTTTATTTCACTGATCAGTAGGGAAAGAAAAATAACTCTTCTTGAGCCAGTGGTGAGTCAGAATGAAAGAAAACAAACCCATGACCCAACAGCCTAAAAGCCACAGCGCTTGAAGATGAAGTTACCCGTGTCAGAGCCAACATGGCAGCTGAATTCAGCTTCAGCTCTCAATGGTGTTTAGGTGTCCAGCACTACAGGAAGATAACCACACAGCTACTGGTATGACCAGTTTAAAATTTCTTCCTAAGCCTTCATTTCACATTACCGGTTTCACATTGGCATAATTCATTGAAGCCAACAGAGCTCACAAAATGAAGAAATAAGGCACAAAAATATATATTTAAAATACAAATATATATTACACATATAATATCTATTATCCAGTGCTGTTGTTTCATGTGGGCACCAGTGATAGAGTGAGGAGCAGACTGAAGGGGACCAAAAAGGATTACAGAGTCCTAAAGGACTCTGGACACCAGCTAGTTTTTTTCATCAAGTCACCTGGTAAAGGGAAGGGTCCAGAAAGGGCCACAGCCAATGATTCTGCTACTTGGACCATGGTACTCACTTTGAGAAACCTGGGCTACTGGGAGCTGGTGGGGTCCATCTTGTCAGAGAAGTGAAAGAGCATCTTTGGTCATACGCTTGCCAAGCTGCTGAAGAAAGCTTTAAACCAAAGTTACTGGGACAGGGGAACCTCAGTTCATCCCAGTTTGATGCCAGTACCAGTGAGAGATGCCCAGAGCCTGAAGAGGGATTACAAGTCAGCAGGAGATTGCCTAAAGAGCAGCACAAAGGACTTTCTGCCACTCCAGCCAGTAAGTCAGCTTCATCAGAGGCCCAACTTCAATGCCCTTTCTATGCAAATGCACGTAGCATGGAAAATAAACAAGAGGAGTTAGACATGCACACATTTGCAGGGCTGTGATCTTACTGGCTCATGAAGACACAGAGGAATGGGTCCTAAGAGTGGAGTGTTGGAGGATAAAGGTTCTTCAGGAAAGACAGGCTGGGATGAACAAAGAGGGGGTGTCACTCCCTATGTCAATGACAAGCTGGAGTGCATGGAGCAATGCCTGGGATGGATGAGGAGCTGTCTGAGAGCTTATGGGTCAGGATGAAAGGGAGTGCAGGGACAGGTGACATTACAGTGGAGGTCTGCTACAGGACACCTGACCAGGAAGACTAAGTGGATGAGTCCCTCTAGAGACAGATAGGAACTGCCCCACAAGCAGTCACAAGCCCTAGTTTTCATGGGGGACTTAAATTACCCCAAGGTCTCTTGAAGGAACAACACAGCAGGGCATAAGCAATGCAAGCAAGATAGGGAAAACGTGGGTCCTCTTTAAAAGGAAATGGAAAAATTGGTTACCTGGGATATGGAGAAGGCTGAGGTACTCAACGTTGATTTTTTTTTTGTTCTCAGTCTTCACTAGCAAGTGCTCCTGCCACACTGCCCAAGTTACAGACAGGAAAGGTAAAGAATGGTAGAAGGAAGAACTATCCCCTATAGGAGACAATTACGTTCAAGATCATCTAAAAAAACTAAAGGTGCACGAGTCTATGGGACCTGCTGAGAGGCACCTGCAGATGCTGAAGGAACTGGCAGATGAAGTGGCCAAGCGCTACCCATCCTATTTGAGAAGCTGTGGCAATCTGGTGAAGTTCTCATTGACTGGGAAAGTGGAAACATAATCCCCAGTTTTAAAAAGGGAAAAAAGGAAGACTCAAGGAACTACAGGCTGGTCAGTGTCACCTCGGTGCCTGGCAAGATCATGGATCAGATTCTCACGGAAACTATGCTAAGACACATGGAATATAAGGAGGTGATTGGTGACAGCCAACATGGCTTCATTTAGGGCAAATTGTGCCTGACAAATCTAGGGGCCTTCAATGAGGTTACAGCTTTGGCGAATAAGGGAAGAGTGACAGGAAACATTTTTTTCCCTACATCTAGAAACTAATTTGGTGTTGTGTTAATATAGAATATTATTTAATTCCTCCCCTTCCCAGCTCCTGCATTTTATACACCTGTCCCTAAACTTTCTTTGGAAGATTTCCATAAGGAATAAAGGACTGGTCCCTGGTTTAAAGATCAACTCTCATGGTCCTATTTAAGTACACACAGCTAAACATGCCCAAGGAAGTGGCCACATCCAAGCTTGATACCTGGCATGTGCTGACTGTCAGACCACATCTGGGAATGGCATAGTTAATCTGGCAAAAATGTATCAGAGGCTTTACTAAAAATTCTGGGCCAACATCTGAGCCCATGCCCTGGCTGTATTTAGTTTACTAATATAGTTGTAGCTTATTAGGCTACAGTTAAAGCATATTAAAATGCTGTGGCTTTGTGAAACTCAGCTCTGCCAGGACATGCTTGCTGGGATTGACTCACAAATGGGCTAAGCTCATTGCAGCTGGAAATCAGTGATCCTTCCCGGTGGTCAGCTCAGCTCAATTGGGTCTTCATTTCCATTTTATTGAAAGTAGATTGCCAGCATGTGCTGCATATGCTAAACATAATTGAAGCCTCTTTCTTCAATTAAACCCTTTGTCTTTGATTAATAAGGCAGAATCCTGTCAAATCTCAGTATAATGCAGAGAAATGCATCTACAAACGGCTAATATAATTCTTGTGCAAATGTAGGTCTTGTGAATTTGATTTCTTTCCCTTGCACCTTTATATGTGTGAGGCATTCAACTTCAAGCCACGCTGAATCAGATTGCTGCGCGTGAGCTGAGGCAGTGTGCTGGGAGAAAACTGTGCTCTCTGGCTGAGATGCTTTTGTTTTCATCCATTCTTATTTTCTTTAACCCTAAAGAAGACACCGTGCATCTAAAAGAATCTGATACCTTTCATATAGAAAATATCACTGATGTCTCTGAAGATTGTATCCTCTGGCCTTTCTCCACTTTCATTTGATTCTTTTATGATTTAGTTCCTTATCACTGTTAATGGAAATGGAATCAAAATGTCTTAATTATGGAATGTGTCTGAATTAAAATACCATGGACAAAACCAGTTTAGGAAAAGCCAGAGGGAACTGTGTCCTTTAATCAGTTGGTTTATTAATAATGTAATAAATTCTCTCAAAGTCCTCTGAGGGTTCATGACTTTCTGATGGAAGATTTTGCTAGAGGGGTGTGAAAGGATCTTGTGCTCAGTGAGCCAAATTATCCTTGGGGCACTAGCTGGACTTCTGTTGAAAAATATTTAAAACCAGGATTTGTGTCACTTTCAGGTTGGGATGTTTAAGCTAAAACCAAATAAATCATTGCAAAACACACGTGAAATAAAACCATAAAATAAATACACTTTTGGAGCTAGATTTTTCTTTTGGTCCACTTTCAGGTCAATATACTTTCAAGGATGCTCAGGAAGCACTTCTGAGTTACCCTAGTTAAAGTGAGATTAGGATGCGGCCATCGGTAACTATTTCATCAAGATCATGCGTGAATCGGAAAGGAAAAAAAAACCTGAAGAAAGCACTTGGCTAAAAGCTTACTATATATACACCTGTTTTTCAGAAATTTTTCTATAGCAACCATCAGTAAAGGAGTGGGGATTTTAGAGCAACAGCATCACTGTACATAAAGGCTACAAATCAGTATGTTTTCTTGGGAAAAATTAATTTTGTCTGTAAATGAAAACTTCCATGACAATTTTTTAACGGAAATATTCTACTTTTCCTAAGAATCACAAATTTTAAACTCTACCTTAGGATTCTTCTGGTCTCCCATGTGCATCAGAATAATGTTCACCTATGTCTAGCTCATTTTCCCCACTTCTTTTGCTCCTTTGCCATCAAAAACTAATACCATGGAAATCAAACATGGCAATAAAATAATGAAAAAGTAACAAAGAACTATATTATTTCTTATTATATTACAGCTCCAAATGGAGATTAAAGAAGGCAAAGACATGGCAAAATGTAATTTCTTGAAATTTGGTTTTATGAACTTTTCAATAGAAAGATTAGAAAATCTATTTCATTTCTGTAAAAATATCATTTCAAAATACCAAACGTCTACATAACTTAGCCCCTCCCGTGCACTTCCCTCCCCCAGAATAGCTCAACTAAGGACTCACAAGTCAGAAAGATTTATATTACAGAACACACTGTATACATGGGATATACATATACGTACACAGACACTGCACATTTCTGACCGTCTCTGATCATTTCTGATCATCCTCAGGTTCCTGGCTATGAATTATCCCTTTCTGATGTTAAGTTGGTTAATTTGTTTCACTTCAAGAATTTAATGGTCTTGTGTTAAATAGCAAGCATCACAGTTTTTCAAGGAAACCATGGTATGGACACTCTCCAGAAAGTAAGAGCTCAACCAGGGTTTCCTGAACCACTCAAGGAAACTGACCCAAATTAAAATTCTTCACTAGGGATGGTAGTGTAGGACAAGGGGTAATGGGTTCAAACTTAAACAGGGGAAGTTTAGACTGGGTATAAAGAAGAAATTCTGGGTTGCACAGTGAAGTTGTGAATGCTCCATCCCTGGCGTTGTTCATGGCCGGCTTGGACATAGCCTTGGGTGGCATGGCTTAGTATGAGGTGTCCCTGCCCATGGCAGGGGGGTGGAACTAAATGACCTTAAGGTCCTTTCCAACCCTAACTATTCTATGATTCTATGATTCTATTTGCCTTCCTTTATAAAGCAGGAGAGTTTAAAGGAACAGTGTTTACTCCACTATAGAAACTTAGTTTAGGATGACTAAATCATTGTTGCTACACATAGAGGATATGTCATATTTGCATTGCTAAACTATTACAGAAGAGGAATTCATAAGCAGGTTCTCCATAAAGGTGTCCAGTGTCCTGTTAAAAACTTCAAACAAATTCATCATTTTCTCCATGCTGTGAAGGCCGCCAATATAGTTAAGGGCTTGGGGCACGTAATACTTGAGAAAAGGCTGAGAACTGGGTTCATTCAACCAAAAGAATGGCTAATGGGAGAACATACTGCTTTCTTAATCTAAGGAGGGTATACAGAAAACAAAACCAGACTCCTCTGCAGGATGAGAGGCAACAGGCACAAGCTGTGACCAAGGAAAGCATTTTCATCTTAAGAGTGTCCAGAAACTCAAGAAGGGAGCCAGTCTGTGGACTATCAATCTTTACAAATATTAAAAATCCAACTGGACAAAGTCATGAGCAACTTGATCTAAGCTGGACCTGCTCTGAGCACAGGCTTAGACCAGAGACCCCCAGAGGTTCTTTCCAGTCTAAATTCCAAGCTTCTACAAACCTCATGTTCAACTACTTTCACTTCCAGGAAACACCATGTTAGATTTTGTCCAGTGATAACTACCAATCACTGTCTTATGCCATATCTTTGTCAAAAAGACTGAAATGTCCCACGTGGGAGAATTTTTCCTACCTTATCCTCTCCTGTCCTATTCTGTCTTGTTCTATATCATTGCCATTACTTTCATTTCTAAATGGATCCAGACCTGAACAGAGGATATCAATAACTGTCTTAAAATCACACATAAAGACAAAATCTTTTACCTTTTTGTACTCACTACACCCCTCATATCATGTCTGTTACCTTTTTGTCAGCCATAATGTAGCAGTTGGCTATGCTAAGACATTTATTGTTAGCTTCTGACTATTTTTCCAGGACACTGTCTCCATAACCTATCTTCTTCATGAATGAATACCTGCACAATCTTCACTGCAGCAAACTCTACATGACATCAACTCTATTCATACAGAAAAGGTCAAGCTCTGTCAGGTACCAACAGCACAGAACCTCTTGCAACCACTGTGACTGCAAATAGAGGTGGAATTTAGTCCACAGCCCTTGTTTACAGTACAAGAGTTGAACATTTTCTGAATTCCACCCTTCCCACAGACAGCATTTTATGCAGGACGCAGTCTCTGGGAGAATATATCTCTCAGAGGGAGATAAACTAATGGCTTTTCTGAGTCTTCAAGACATTACTTCCTGTACATAGCAGAGATGCTGTCAAGGGTGAAAAAGGTAAGAATGTTTGCATTCAAGAATGAAAATGTACATGGGAAAGTTCTACCACCAGCTCCTGGGGAAGAGTGCTTTCACTAGGAAATAGAAGTCAAACTGAACTCTTGAGAAAGTCATTTTTATGCCAACTGCCTCACTCCTTTTCATAGGCCCCTTTCTGCCCAGTTTCCTGCTGCCCTCAGAAGGCAGAAAGATTGTAGGACCTCCAAGAGCTCCCAATTCACAGCTAACTTCTCCTTAGTTACACGCACTGCTCCTCCACACCAAAGGTTTTTGGCACTCCCAATTGATAGTTCATTACAGGTCTGTGGATAAGCCATGATTCTGCCCAGATGCAAAGGTTTGTTGAGGTTGTTTACTCATGCCAAATATTTGGACACAGGCATATGCAGCAACTAGAAGTCAGGGCTGGTAGTCTCCGCACAGGTCATCTCGTCTGTGCCTATTGTCGGTTTGTCTTCATCTTTTCTTGAATGACCCTTTCTCCATCATTTTTATGAACATTTCTATGCTGCTTCTCAGCAATATCATTGCTTCCATGTCTAAATCTGACCTCAGTAGCTTCACTGTTCCTTTGTCCAATTGTTATCTATTTTGGTCTTATAAATAGCCAATATAAAGACCTTGAATTAATTCTGATGGGTTTTTCTTTTTTTTCCCCTTTTTCACAAAATAGAAGAGACCATTTATATCAGGATAGAAATGATCCTACTAATAATTACACCCTTTGCAGCTCTTCCTTCAAAGATGACATAATTCATGTGACAACACAGTCTGCACATCTTCCAGGAATTAACTTCAGCACAACACCAAGTGCAGTACATGGTTGACCATTACGGCTTTTTCTTTAATAAAGTGTGTTTTTCAATTCTTCCACCTACTATTGTTGTGTTTCCTTGGTTTCCTATATATAAACTGTGCAGGGACTATGGACACTAATATTTATAACTCAAATGCTTTTGTTATACATTTCTTGGTGCTTCAAAAGCTTGAAGTTATTTACAGAACTGACGAAAAAAAGTCTGAACTTCTGTGGATATTTCCATCCCCAAAGGCAAAAATTACTGTGAAACTACATTGACTTTCACTTCATTTTTTTTGCTCTGCAATGGGTTCCTTAATAGAGAGACATCAAATACAATAAAAGCCAAACACATATTTATAAAATCTCTCACAAACATGAAATAGTTGAATTCTCATATATGGCCTGAACCCAGCTACAGAGTCCAGAACAAGTGAATCTCTCCCACCTCACAAATAAGAGTAATTTTTGCTAAGTGTTATTTCTTGTAGCTTCTTTCCTCTTTTCTGTAGGGTTGCACGGTGCCTGACAGTTCCAACAGTATCCTGGCAATACCATTTTGAGGTAGCTAAACTTCAACTTAGGTACGAAGAAGAAAACACGAGATTTGCTGTTAAATGCACTTACTGATAAATACAAATCACAGAACATGATCTAATTCTTCATCCTTGATTTTCTAAAAGATAACTGTTTTCAAATGTTTCTGTGAGAGTCTAAGAGCACTGAATAGTTGGAATTCAATTCTGAAGAAATGTCTCAGTGACCTTGGACAAGTGGAAAGAGATTTTTGTTAATACTCAAACACAGCTGGCAGGTGAAAGGATTAGCAAGGGCTTGAGATTCTTCGCATGAATGAGGAGAGAAGCGAAACATTAGCAACTAGAAAAACTAAGGCTTTTGTTAAGGCACCTCAGATAGCTTTAAACTAGCTAATTTGCCTGTGAGTAGCAGGCTGAATGTGCAAGTATGAAGCTCAACATGGGTAATTTTCCCCCTTTAGAACCATTTTTAAAGTAATTTAGGTATCAATATGCTCCACTAGTTTTTCTGGGGGTGCAGTGAAGACAAATCTACCAGCTTGAAACTTACCACCTTCAAGCCCTAACTAAAATTATTTTCTTGAGTTCTTTCTTTTAGTAATTTTATCATAAACTATTTTCAGTTTATGATAAAAGAGCTCTGGGAGAAAAGGCAATGAAGGAAATCATTGAATATTTCTGCTAATGGAACTGTTTGTTATCCTGCATCCCAAACATCTGTTTTTTGAGAATCAGAAAATCACAGAATGGTTTGGATTGGAAGGGACCTCAAAGCTCACCCAGCTCCAACCCCCTGACACGTGCAGGGACACCTTCCTCTAGACCAGGTTGCTCAAAGCCCCGTCCAACCTGGCCTTGAACATAGCCAGGGATAGGGCAGCCACAGCTTCTCTGGGCAACCTGTGTCAGGGCCTCACCACCCTCACAGGAAACAACTTCTTCCTAAGACCTCATCTAAATCTTGCCTCTGTCAGGTTAAAGCCATCCACCCTTGTCCTGTCCCTACAGGTCCTTGTCCAAAGCCCCTCTCCAGCTTTCTTATCAGCCCCTTTAGGCACTGGAGCTGCTCTGAGGTCTCCCTGAAGCCTTCTCTTCTCCCGGCTGAATAAGCCCAGATCTCTCAGCCTGTCTCCATAGCAAAGGTGCTCCAGACCCTAGAGCATCTTCCTGGCCTCCTCCGGGCTTCTTCCAACAGCTCTACATCCTTCTTATGTTGAGGCTCCAGAGCTGGACACAGGACTGCAGGAGGGGTCTCACCAGAGCAGAGGGAATAAATCCCCTCCCTCTACCTACTGGTCATGCTGCTGCTGATGCAGTCCAGGACACGGTTGGTTTCTGAGCTAAAGCGCAGACTGCTGGGTCATGATAAGCTTCTCAGCGACTAACACTCCCAGGGAAGTCCTTCTCCTGAGGGTTGCTCTGAATCTAGTCTCTACCCAGCCTGTATATGTGCTTGAGATTGCCCTGACCCAAGTGCAGAATGTTGCACTTGCCCTTGTTGAACTTTATGAGGCTTGCACCTTTCCACCTTTCCAGCTTGTCCAAGTCCCTCTGGATGGCATCTCATCCCTCGAGTGTGTTGATCACACAGGTCAGTGTAAACAGCAAACTTGCAGAAGGTGCACTCAATCCAACTGTCTATGTTACTGATAAAAATGTTAATAGTCCTAGTTCCAACAATGATCCCTGAGGAATGCCACTTGTCACTGGTCTTCACTTGAATATCAAGCCATTGATCACAACTCTTTGAGTTTAACCATTCAGCCAACTACTTATTCACCGAGTGGTCCATCCTCTTTGGGTGGTTTGCAGCAGACCCTCACTATAATATCACTTATCCCTGCCTTCCCTTTAATCCTGACCCATAAGATCTCTTTCAGCTCGTCACCCATCTTCAGGCAGAGCTCCATGCACTCCAGCTGGTCACTGACATAGGGAGTGACACCACTACTCCTTGTCTCCCGTCTTTTCTGAAGAGCCCGCATCCTTCCCTTCCAACACTCCCCTCATAGGAGCTATCTCACCATGTCTCTATGATGCCAATAAGATCACAGGCCTACAAGTGTGGGCATGTTTGTGGGAGAGTTCTCCATTGTGAGGGTGGTGAGGCACTGGAACAGGTTGCCCAGAGAAGTGGTAAATGCTCCATCCCTGGCAGCTTCAAGGCCAGGTTGGACAGAACCTTGGGCAACATGGTCTAGTGTGAGGCATCCCTGCTTAAGGCAGGGGGGCTGGAACTAGATGATCTTAAGGTCCTTTCCAACACTAATCATTCTATGATTCTCTGTACTCTCCTGATGTGACAGGTCTTTCCTCTTCAGCCTGCAGAGTGGTGAAGCAGTTCTACAAGGGCATCTCAGGATTCATGAGAAGTCTTTTCCTCCTACAGCTCCTTGCTGTTGCAAGCCTCCATTCTTCTGCATTGTTGGGCCCCTTCCCTCTTGTGTATGCTGGTGTGGGAGGTTTTGGCTATTTGGACATGGGATGTGGATTCACAGCAGGCTGCTGCTGGAACCAGCTGCCTAACGCCTTCTCAGCCTCCCTGATGCTATGCCGCCTTATTACTGTCTCCTGTAGCTCAGCCTGCTGTAGGAGATCCTCCATCTGGGCACACCTTTTGCAGGCAGGTCTGCTGTCTGTCCCTGCCTCAGCAGAAAGGTCTGAGCACTTCCTGCAGCCTGAGGTCTGCACTGCAGCATCTCCTTCAGCAGCTCCGTTTGAGTGGAGGCATTGGCCACCGCTGGGTGAATGATGCAGACCCCCTTGCCAGAGACACTGCCTTTGCTCTCAGGCTCACCATTCTGCCTTGAGGGACAGGTAGGATGAGTGCCCTTGGCCTGTACAGATGATCACAGAATGGTGCCCAGTTGCTAAGTTATGTGGACTTCAAGTATACCCTAATCACTTGCGCTGCCAAGGGCTACTCTAT
>JASSUY010033164.1:68660-99825 GCA_032466535.1 Forpus xanthops
CCCCCCCCCCCCCCCAAACAACACAACACACCATTACTCCTTGCCCTGCCGGCACCTAATCAACCACACTCTTGCAAGCTGCAGGCTCCCAGTGGGTCTCAGCACTCCCCTGCTAGGTGCTTCTTACTTCCCATCTTATAGAAGTACTTCTTGCTATAAAAGTACTTCTTACCTCTCAATGTGTGCATGAATCATCAGTGGGTTTGGAGAAAGGGCAATCCTGCTGTTACACATTGGCATAACACTTTGCTTAAATGGGTTTGAGGCTTGTAGTGGCTACTAAAGCATGAGTATATAAATAATGCAGAAAGAAAGCTCCCAAAACAGAATCTGGGTCCCTGCCCAGTTCTGAGCAAACCAAGGCATGTGCAGTTTGGTTCAGGCTGTTTCAGGTCTCTACTTAGCTTTTATAACACCTAAAATGCAGATGTCTGGCATGAATTCAGAGTACTTCAATTAAGCACTCTGCAGATAATGCAGAGACTCATGCTACCATCTATGCTGGCAAATAATGTGCCAGGTTCAACTTTCTGCCCCTGAGGTGCAACTAACACAGCACAGCTACATTTTCTTACTTCCCAAACATACTAGTTGCATCTAAAGAGCCAAGTGGGAACAGTTCCTTGTCTGTCCAAATTTCCTAACTATGCCTGGTCATTGTCCAGGAGAGTTTCTAATGGACAAGTTTCTGATGGACTGAAACTGGCCAACTACACCAGGAACCCTTATAACTTTTTAATAGTGTGGAGAATGACTTTCCAATGCAAGTGCCCATTTCACAACTCTGCTCGCCTCTTCAACAAAATAATACTTAGCCCCAGCACTTCTAAAGAGTGATTCAGTTAGCTCATTTAAATTCTAGGCACAAACATGGGTCAATCCACTTGATTTGAAGCTTAAACCTGTGAATGAGGGGTTCTGACGACTGACGTCCAACCTAGATTCAGAATACGAAGTGGTCTCCTGAGGCCAAATGGTTAACTGAGAAGAGCTCAGCCTTTCAAAAATCAATGAAAATAAACATTTTGTAGAGCAGTTGTTGGGTTCTAGCAGAAGAAAGGCCTAGTGTGCCATTTCTGCAAAATAAAAAGCAGAAACCCTAAATAGCACCTATTACAGTAGGACTCATTTAAAATGAAGGCAGGTAGCTCTAGCTAATCATTAAGGTTCAGAAGAAAGGTGAGAAAAATTGTCATTGAGGTATACTGACTCCAGACCTGTCCTAGGATGGGTTGAATTGTTCCCAAGCTAAAGTAAGATAAGAGTGATCACCCTCACTTAGAGTAATCAAATGGACATGCTTCTGTTCTCTGGCCCAAAACATACATTCCATCTGAGTTTACCAGAAAAAAAATGTTTCAGAGTATTTAGCATCTATTAGGCACCACAGATAAGCAGACTGACTCTTACTCAGTGCCTTGGGCCTATATGCAGACACATCAGTTTTGTGATGGTTCCATTTAAAAGAATTGACTATCAGCAGATGGATAGTGCTCCAAATGCACCTTTCCTACAGTCCTGGAAGAAGAGAAGACTGAGACTGCTATTATGGAATGTATATTGGAATATATATATGCTGGAATACACACTTATTTTTACATTAACTAAAACATAGAATGAATCCTAGAATGGTCTGGGTTGGAAGGGACCTTAAAGATCATCTAGTTCCAATGCCTCTCCTGTAGGGAGAGTCACCATAACACATAAATACATAGGAAATTCATCTTGTGGGTAGACATTTTAACACATTTATATGTAGTCTATGTTCCTGCACCTTTCATTGCTAAAGGCAGCTGGACTTGTCACTGTAAGTGTCCACGCACTATCCATGACTTCTTCAGCAAAAGGGAAATTTGCAACATATTGCCTAAAAGAAATCATCACAATAAAGCATTTTTTAGGGCTTGAGAGAATTTGGAATCACATGAAAGGTTTGCAGGAAGAGAGAGAGACAAGATAAAGTCTTTTGGTGATCACTGAATCCCTTTCTGTTTTAATGCCTTTCATACCAGGCCATAGGATGGATATGATGATGGACTTTTCTAAGAAGAAATACACTGGCCAGTATTATGCTTTAAATCACAGGCACAGAGGAACTGTGATCAGTCAGTCAGATTCCTCTTCTGTTTAATAAGTGTTAAACGCAAACATCACGTACATATGCCTTCATTACAGGTACACAGTATAGCTTGAATTTGAAAGACCTATCAGCTGCCTGCCATTGTCACTAAAATATACCCTAAAGCCTTGTGATTAAAAGTGTTTAATAATAAACAGCAGAATGAGTTCTATATTCTTAGTAAAATTATTATTTTTCCTCTTAATGACTGGTTTAAGGAGTCAGGCAAATTAGACCTCCACTAAGTTAGTAGTCTGCTACAACTGATTCATTATTTTACAGCTAGCTGTTGTAGTCATGAAAACCATACACTTAAAAGAGCAGACCTAAGGATAGAGTATTCCAAGAACTTGTGGATACTTGGTTTGAAATATTTGAAGACAGAGAAACTGAGGCCCAAGGAGTATTTAACTCGAGAAAAATCAGAGTCCTCATTTCCCCTGCTCCACCTCACCAGCTACCGTAAAATTGCTTCTGTGTTAAGGAGTTTGCATTTGCAAGGTTAATATTACCAGCCCTATCATCTCACTCCACATCAGGTAACTAGCAAATTAAAAACTTTCCCTCTCCAACTTTCCCTCCCTCCCTTTCCTGCTCCTTTCAGAGGCACATTTGGTATTTGTTTTTAATCCTGGCCGATTTTCAGTTCACAGAACCTGATGCAGAGAGTTACTTGATATTCTGAAGGCGTTATTTTAAGATGAAACAATGTAAATTCTGATTCGGATGGCAGATGGCTGGCAGTTCACTGTTTGGCAAACCAACTGGTATGGTATGTTAGAAAGTCGGAGCAGCAGGTAGTACAGCTCAATTTGAAACGACCACAGATGCTTGGAGAGGCGCGGGGGAAGGGCACAAGCTGGTCAGGAAATTAAGAACAGTAGTCAGAGCTCACAGGGAAAAAAAGAAAAAAATTAAAAAAATGAAAAATGACAGTAATTAGCTGAAAGTTTTCTTCTCCCAATCAGCACTTTTTGGACATGAGTTATCAGAGATGAGAGCGAGCCCATTGTGATTCACATGAAAGCATCACTCGGCTGTCGAGGGCTTGTTTCTAAGCTGTACCCAGACAGCTTTAAATAATTTGCATGACTTGCATCGCATGTGAGGGGTGTGAGTTAATACAAGCCTTGTACTGCTCCTCACAGAGGCATGAAAACACATGTCCAAACTGGCCTGGTGCTCGCATCCTTGCTGCACATCCATGTTCATTCCCACCAGCTTCCTGCAGTAGGTGTCTGCCCTTCTGTAGACATCGACATCCTGTTCTGCCATGAGAGGGGTGTGTTTGTCACCTACTATTGGTCTTTCTCAAATTGGTAACTAAGTGGGATGGATCGCCCTTTGGAGAAGCCCAGCTTTCTGCACTCCCTCAGGCACCTGGTTTGGGAGCTTAGATATGATGTCTCACTTTGCAGGGGCTAAAAGTAGCTGTGTTGGATCCTGCCTTAAAGGATGGGAGCTCTAAAACAGAACTTCACTCAAGCTATGGACCAAAAGTATATGCTTCCACAACTCCAGCTGGCCATGCCCATGCTCTTCTACACTCCAGAATTATGTAGTGGCATCAAACTGCCTTTTGGCAAGTGCCAGCTCCCAGAATATGCTTGGGGAGGGTCTGGAAAGTTCACCAGGGGCAAAACTGTGCCAGAACCACCCAAACAACAACAACACTGGTAGTCTGGTGCCTGGGCCTGTGCCCTGGCAATGTTTATCAGCACAGACATAGCTACATGCTGCACCCCAGTAAACCCCTCCAGACAATCCCAAATGCATATCCACAGTGTTGTGTCAGCAAGCCTGAGAAGTGCATGCCTATAAGCTCAATCTTTGCATCAAAAAGCACTGAAGACCTCCAAGGAAGGATCCTGCTTCATCTGGATGGAAGACCAGTTGGGTAGACTGGGGCTACACACCCTACACAGAGCAGATAATCAAGCTCTAACACCTGCAGGGTCAGTCTGCTGTCTTGACCTAACCTCAACTTTCCCATAAGCAATAATACAAACTGCTTTTGAACACACTCCTGTATTTTTAGCATCCTACAGTATAGAAGAAGCGTTACGGCAGAACAATTCATTACAATGCACTACATGAATTAGCTGACCAAATGTTCCAAAACTCTAGATCCAGGCTCAAGTTTTTTTTTTTTCCAGCCTTGGTGCCTCCTCCAGGTATTTTTTTAACCATGAAAATGCTGGCTGCTGTATATCTCTGGCTGCTAATGAGCTCTGAGTGGTGTTGATTTAAGAAATTCCACTCCGAAACAAGTGTACTGAAGATGTTACAATTAAGCAATCAACAAAATCAGGACATGCCACAACTACAGTTGCACCTGCACAGTTCTCTCTGCCCCCACACACAGTGCACACTGAAAAAAACTTCCTTCAGTCTTGAACAGATTTGATTCTGATCTGACTCCCCTGAATTCAACTAACTTACTCGTAGGAGGAGAATTTGGTTTATAAGGTGATTCTGCTGTTTTCTGCTCTCTCACATTTCATAGACCTTCCTGGAATACCGGTTTGTTTACAGGGGTGGGTAGCATTCCTTCACGGTGTACTCACTCTGTTTGACATCATCTTAATCAAATTTAAATGATCTTTCTTCTCTCTAAGGGATGGATTTCAATATTTTAGCAATCTGTGTTGTACAATACAGAGCTCTACAGCCCCTGTATACATGCAATTAATGGAAATGAAGCAGTTAAACACAAAAGCAATATACCTGTGAACACATGCAAACTGCAGGCTGGCAGATGAGGCAATTAGCTACAGTTAATTTATATGAAAAAATGCAGGAGAGATGGATATTTCCTCAAATGTACCTCATAATTCTACAACATTGTACATGTAGAAGATTATAAAGGAATACTGTATTGTTTTGCTTATACCATGCTATACTTTTACCAAAAATTGTACAAAATGTGTATATAGCGCATTGTCTTACTTGGAAAACAGTATGCAATTAGGAAATTAAAGACAACTGTAAAACAAATGCAGGCAGGGGAAGCATTAGGGGTGCTTGTGAAATGTTAGCACTGTCACTACTCTAAAGCCTAAAATGGCTCCTGAATGTTAAGATCTTTAATGCAAGTTCTTTACGTTATTTATTAAGGGAATGTCATAGGTGCTTGGCACCTCAAATTAGAGCCATAAAAAGTGAAGATTATTATTTAACAGCCAGGGTAAAGGAGCAATTCACACCCCCCAGCTTCAGGCATGGAAGATGGCTGATATCCTTCAACACAGAGCAGAGACAGGAAGGAATTCTGAGTGCCCAAGTCCTGCTTGACTGCAGTGGAGCCCTTCCCTCTCCATTAACTGCAGCAGAAACAGAGGGAGACCACCTGGCTAAGTTAGCTACCAATATTTACTTCATTTTTACACTTCAATTGCATCCTTTTACTGGAGTTGGAGGTAAAGCAGGGGTTTATTGCAGCCACACTGACCATTAATAAATACCACAGACACTGCCACTCACCAATCATCTGTACCACCAAGAATCTGAGAATTACTCCTAAACATACATTGTTTCATGCTGTCTATAAAACAAACCATTTGAGCCATTTCCTAAGTGTTGCATTTCTTTTTAAAGGCCTTGTCTTAGGTCTAATACTATTAAATTATTTTTTTATTGGATCTGGAAACAAATATAAAATCATTGCTTAAACATTTGTGAATGACACAAAGTTTGACATCACAGTAAGTATTAAGGAGAGTGAGGTAGTATAAGATCAGCTTGGATTCCTTACTACATTAGACTCAATCAGCAAACCCATATTTTAATATAGACATATGCCTCTGTTCAGCTAGGAAGAAGGAAAGCAGGAACAGAGAGAACAAAGGATTACATAATGGAAAATAGCATCTGAAAGTAATTTAGGGGTCACAGTAGCCAAACAGCTTAGCACTAGCTCCCATTAGGATGCCATGATGAAAAGCACTAATGCAACCCATGGACATGTGCACAGCAGAGCAGGAGTAGTAGAGAGTGACTTGATTTTCATTTACAGCAGCATTGAGACTAATGCTGGAATATTAAATCCGTTCCTGCCAACTGCATTTTTAAAAGATGTTGAAAAATTTGGGATGGTGTAAGAAGGATCTACAGTAGCAATTTCAGGACTGGAGTGCATGTGTCTGGTATGTATATGACTGGCCTCAAATTCTACGTGTCCAGGAAGCACGAACTTTATTATGTGCAAATCACTGCGTGGCAACCTAAGAGGCATGGCAGCCTGTGGATTTTCCTCAAGATCTTGTTGGTACGAATATTACAGGAAACATAAAACTAAGGATTTCCTAAGAATGTGATATGTTACTTAGGAAAATAATTACAGTAGTTTTCATGAGGTCTGAAAAAGCGTTTCATGTAACAGCCACCAGTGATTTTTAAGGGCTAGGTTACATCAATAATCTTGAACCTTTGACCATCATCGCCTGAAATAAGAGAGCAGCTCTGCAAGAACATCTGCAACGGTCTGATTGTCCCTTTGCCCGCCTCCAATATAGGAAAGCTGGTTTGGTTTTGTAATCTTTTGGGTATTTTTATGACATTGAGTGTATTGAAGCAAATGGAAATACATATGACACAAACCTTTCAACAGGTATAGCCTACAAATTGGATTTTAGAATGCAATGATTTTTTTATGCCATCATCCTAATTGCAGAAACTACTACTGACTTAGAATGAAAGCCTTTATTAGCTTTATTCCATCATTTCATTTTCATTTTCCACTAGTTATTAAAACCTAAACTCTTCATTTACTCAGCCCCATTGAAACTGTACAAGGAATGCACAACTGATTGTTTTTTTTTTTGTTTGTTTGTTTCTTTAACAATAACAGATATATTGCCTATAAAGATATCTCACTCATAATTAAGTTTTTATGAGCCCACCTAAGAGATTCACATGTCTTCTGAGATAATTTTAGCTAACAAAGTCACAAACCTTTCTAATCATTCTCTTCGTTGGCAATGAGCAAATTCTGCAACTAAAATTTATCTGAAAAAGAATCACGGCACATCTTTACATCTCCAGGACAGCGGCATTTCCAAGCCGGCAAGAATTCCCAGAATTGCTGAGATAGGCCTCACCCTTGCAGTTGCGAGCAGCCATGATACATGAGTTCTCTATAAAATGTAGTGACTAATGTATACACTTGTTAAGTTAAAGGCCAAATAACACGAAGACCAGCTGCTTGCCAGTATTTAACTATTTTCAACCCATGCTTCTCTGCTGACCATCTTCTTTCAGTTGACCTGAAACAGATAATTGTCTTTTGTATTTGTAGGCGAGTAATATCTTCATGGAAAACACAGCAACTTGGTTTCTTTTTAAGAAACATTTTAAAGAAGTGTTAAGAAACATTGGCTTTAAGACACATTTCATTTCTTTTAAACTTACTCTGTTACAATTCAGTAGCTGAAACACTGATATCCAGAAGCACCAGTCTCAACTTTGTAAAAGTTATAGGTAACTTCTCCATGGGCAACGATTAGAACCACTGACTTAGATACTGAATAGTATTTTGTTCCAGGATGCCTCAGAGGGAAAACTTCCACTGGCAGGCAGAGTTTGGCCAGGGTACAATTCTGTCACCTGAAGACAGGCATCTAATGCTATTTCAGACACCCTACAGCACCCAAAACATCAACAGAGGACAGATAAAGGACACAGCTTCTAGAAAAGACATCCCTTATGGAACAGTAATATGGGTAATTTGGGAAATTTGTTTTCAGCTATAATAAACTTTCCTCTGGAAAAAGGAAAAGTGATTGATCTGTGTACACAGGGAAACTGACGAAAATTTATAAGGTGAAGAAACCCCAAACACTGTTGAATTTGGTGAATGAGGATATGATCTGCCCCAGAGCTTGGTACTTCATCAATATTCAACCACCTAAACTTTAAAGCAACAGTTAATGAAGCAAATGAAAAACTTAATGTTTCGTGTATAAAGATGATTAGAATCAAATTATGTTCATGAAAAGAAACTGCCTCTGAAATGAATGTCTTAAATGTCCCAAGGAAACCGGGGAGGGTTTGGAATGCTGTCATCTACTGCACTGACATATGCTTTGCATTTGTAGCCTGAATTCCCTTACACCCTTGAATGACAGATCAGAGAATAACTTTCTAGAAACTAGGAGTGACATCCAGAATCAGGCTCAGGCACCTGTATTTGGGTATCTACATTGACTGAATTCTTTAAAAGTCATTGACACACAATGCCATTTGCAGTGCCCTACAGCATCCTAATCAGCTACATAGGGCTGTTAGGTAAGAGATATAACCTACAGTTGACCTGCACATATCTGGACAGACTGCTTCACATCAGGATGAACGTGCCAGAAAAATTCCAATGACACTAGACCATTTATCTATGGCAGATGATTTGGTTCTGGGGAAGAACTGAGTTTGAGACTGACACACCCTCATATAGATGTCTACCTACATGGGTCTACATGCATACTAGCACCTAAACTTCCTGTATAGTTAATGGGGACCCAATCATAGAACACAGAAGGAATTCTGCTCTTCTTGAGCAAACATCTGGTCACCTGCACAGCTCTCTGTATTCCACCGGCTCTACTGACTAGTGCACAGGCAGTTCCTACCTGCAGACACTTACATGCAGGAGCTGCATGGCTCCATAGATGTTCTATTCTAGCATGCCAGCTAGGAATATAAACATTTTAGATCTGATGCATAATCAGATTTTATAAATCTGTATGGGATAAAACACCAGGATATTGCACCAAAAGGAAACCAGAGGTAGTCTGAATATGAGCACATACCAAAGGAAGTCTGAGGTGACAAAACCACTCGGGTCAAGGATTTTGAAGGACCCTAGATGGAAGAAGATCAGATAGAAATGTATACCAAAGAACTGGTGTTTTTTTCCAGTTTTCTCTGTTAGATCAAGTCCTCTGGTAGCACGTTCATACTGATACCTTCCTGTAGCAAATGGAGAAATCTCAATATATATCCAATATTCTGCTAAATAGTTTCAGTCTCTTCTGCATCAGCATTCTCATGTGCCACCAGATATACTTTCACAGAATCATAGAATTATAGAATCATTTATGTTGGAAAACACCTTTCAGATCAGAGTCCAACAGTTAACCAGCACTGCCACATCCACCACTAAACTTGTCCCTAAGTGCCACATACACACATCTTTTAAATACTCCCAGGGATTTCCCTGGGCAGCCTGTTCCTTCTGGGGAAGAAATTTTTCCTAAGATCCAGTCTAAATCTCTCCTGGTGCAACTTGAGGCTATCATCTCCTGTTGTCCTGTCACTTGCTACTTGGGAGAAGAGACTGACCCACCTCACTTTAATCTCCTTTCAGGTAGAGAGTGATAAGGTCTCCCCTGGGCCTTCTTTTCTCCAGACTAAATATCCTCAGTTCCTTCAGCTGTTCCTCATCAGGCTTGTGCTCCAGACCCTTCATCAGCTTTGTTGCCCTTCTATGCATCCACTCCTGCACCTCAATGGCTCTCTTGTAGTGAGGGGTCCAGAACTGAACACAGGATTCAAAGTGAGGCCTCAGTAGTGCTAAGTACAGGGGGATGATCAGTGCCCTAGTCTTGCTGGCCATGCTATTTCTGATACTTTAATCTGTCTTGTAACTTTTGAGTAAGCAGGTATTTTCTCTGAGTATATGAGTCTGCTGAATCTTCAAAGCAGAGTCCACATGAATTTCCTCAAATTTGCTGAGAAGCACTGCAGTGGACCTGCAACAATGTGTTGGGCTCCTCTATGGGAAATCAGTGCTGTCAGAGGATTCTATGAGGAGCACCTGAAATTAGAAGTTTGTGCTTCATAGCCTGTGCAAATATAATTTATTCACCATTGGTATCTTCACTCTTGCAGTCCTGCACTGTTCAGAAGCTCTGAATGACGGAAGAGTGAAATTGTCTCCACCACATATTTCCATAATCAGCTACTTTGGAATCAATTATCTGATTTCCTGTGCCTTAGAAAATCTAAGGTTATAGAACTGTCCTTCAAAAGACTTACACGTGGAAGAGAAATTGGAGAAGGGATGCTTTATTAAGTAAATTCTGATCATCTATAGAAAAAAAGATCAGGTGATATGATATTGTTTGCAACAACATAAGGCTGAACTTTGAAGACATGAGATACACCCTGCAGTTCTATATTGTAAATATTGCATTGTATTTTTTATCAGTCCATTGATACAATAATTCTTAATAACCTCAGAAATATGGGGAATCTGAATACTGTGCTGTGAAAAAAATGGGTTTTGTTATAACATTCACCTGGTCTAGGAAATTTTGTATGGGAAAGGAGCCTGTGAATTACACCACCAGGGACGGGGCAGCCACAGCTTCTCTGGGCAAACAGCGCCAGGGCCTCAGCACCCACACAGAGAAGAACTTCTTCCTAAGATCTCATCTAAATCTACTCTCTTTTAACTATACACAAAATAAAGGACTGATCATCACCAGTATACTATTATTTCTGTTGTCATTATTTAGGGTTCAGGGGTCTCTCTATCACAAGGCTTCGCTCTGATTTTACTCTAGTCTTGAGGAGCAGCCTCTGCCTATAACACCTCCCTCTAAAAAATCATCACCTCCTTTTGCAGGAGTTACCTGCACTGTCATCAAAACAGTACCGCAAGAAGTAAAAAGAAATCATATTTCAGAAGGCTTTCACAAGATAAAAGGGTTTTCCTGCTGAGTCAAAGAGCACACACCTACTTCCTTTGACGAGTCGCACTGCAGCCCCCTGTACTGTGTGTGCTGTAAGTCCCCTTTCTGTGCCCAAAATGCAGAGTACAACTCTGTTGCAGCCCCCAACTAGGGCACAGATTTAGTTCAGGCAGTAAAGGCTCTAACCCAGCTAGTGACACAGGTGAGAAGTGTTTGAATAACATATGGTCAGGTAATACAAAAGTGATGTTACTAGGACATAGGGCTAAACTTCAATTTCAGACTCCCTGCAAACCACAGGGAATGTATAAATTACCTATCCTGCTGCTAGCTATGCTATGTACTTGCAAGAGTTTTTTTTCTTGATTTAGCCTATTAGAGATATACAGAGTTTAAAAGTCTGAAGTCAGCAGCTGGCTTTTGCAGTTGGGCATTTATAACACATAGGCAATGGCCAGAAGCTAAAGCTTACTGTTAAAAGTAGAGCGTGTAAGAAAATTCTTTCCTTTCACAAAAAAAAAAAAAATCCAAACCCCCAAATCAAATGAAAGCATTGCATTTCAATCTGTTCTTATCTCACTTTTTCTTCTTTTTTTTTTTTTTAACTGTCATGAAAAAGCAAAATCCAGACAATGGCTGTATTTATAGCACATGCACACATGCATATGTCAACATACATATACACACAATCAACAGTCCAAAATGTATTTTTGAGAGGCTTTGCTATCTGAAGATTAAAAAACAAAAATCATCCCTTAGTTAATTAGGAAATTTCCCTTAGCTAAAACCACAGAAATACTTCCGTGCAGAATTTTCAGGCAAGTCTGATTAAGGTCTCTAATCTGCTGGTGGTGCAAACCCTTTCCAGCCTCTGTTTCTTAGAAATCTTGGCTCCATATTTAAAAGGGGCAATAAGCCTTTCCTTTTAAACTATATGCCTGGAGCGAAAAGATTTAAATTTAACACCAGTAGCTGTAACACTATTCCATGCTCATGGTGCATGTAGCAACATGCAGTTTGAATTTATCTGAATATGATTCAGTGTTGACACTAGTTCTGTATTTTTGCTTATGGCAAAGGTATGGAAAGAACGTGGTGCACAGAGGGAATGCTATAATTTCAGGGCAAATCTACCACAGCACTCTCTGATTGTGCCAAAATAAAATAGTTGCAAACTGCTGCTCAAACGTGACATTCAACTCTTATAAGTGCTGTGAAACTATAGCATGACTGTAGCGTAAATGAATAGAAATCTACATCTGTTTTCTAGAAAATTACTGAATTATGTTTACGTAAGTTTGTGATAAACAGAATTAATATATAAAAGGTAAATAAGCTAAAGGCAGTCATGTATGTGCCACCAAGTTGAAAAAGCAGTCTGTTAAGAACACAAAAGGAGAAATTTTTTCATTTGCTTTTGATGCTTTTATTTTTAACCCTAGAAAATGAACGCAGTTTACATCTATTCCTGTAAGGACTGCCCAAGCACAATAGTATGTACTTTTCCTTAGACAAAAAAGTCATTATGTATTCTTTTGTGTGTGTGTGTGTGTCTATAGAAATTTATGGGTTATAGATAATGTGAGGGTAGCATAAGAAAATAAAAGGTATTAATGCATTTCTTTGTATCTGGAAAGATGTAGTGCCAGCCATGTTCTTTCTCGCCACAAAAATATCCCTGGAATGTTCTGGTTATATATTTCTATGTATACTCTTGAGAAATAAAATAGACACAAATGTGTTTTCAGAGACTTTTTAACTTGATGTCACAAAATCAAAGTGAAAATGATTTCAATAACATAGCTCATAGCTTTCTCATTATGGTGGTAGGAAACTATCCCTTGTTAAAGGACTTACACAGAGATGAGTACCTATTTAGACACCATTGTAAATGAAGATAATGCATTTATTTCATTGCTATGGTTACTAAATCAAGTATGAAGTATAGAAATATGGTTCATGAGGAAAAAAAAAGAATGAAGAAAAAGGAATGCTTTAGAAATGCAGAAGAAAGATCAGACAAATAGACTTCACAGTTTAAGAAACAATCAATTATTAGAACTATCACAACACATTTGATATAATCTCTTCATAACCTGATTGCAGTCATTCTTATGCCAGTGCTATCTCACTCTCTTTACTTTTACCCATCTTGCCTTTTGTACTGCTGGTGGAGGAGAAAAGCTCATACCTTTTACATGTGATAGTGGGGAAAATTATGCATCACTGCAAGCCTAAAGGCTCTGTGGATTGTTTTCTGTTGGCCACAGTGCTGGGTTTGGACAGTGTCCTCAGTTCAGCAGTAGCAGTCATTTTTCTCCTTCTTAGTAGCTGGTGCAGTGCTGTGTTTTTGACTTTCAGCCTGAGAACAGCAATGATGACACCGATGTTTTTAGTTGGCACTCAGTAATGTTTACCCTGGGCTGGGTATGAGTCAGCAGGTGGTGAGCAGTTGTACTCTCTTCCCTGCTCTCCACCATCTCTTCAGAACCTGTTTGACACAAGGGGGCTGAAGGCCATGCTAAATGGTTGCTCACATCCTGCAAATGGTACAGCAAATGCTCATCTCAAATATTTGGGCATAAAGTATTTCCTGGGGTGATTTCTAAAATGCAGAAGCTCAGAGGGCCAAAGGTTCAGAGTTTTTTCCAACTGACATACCATCACAGCACCCATCTTTCTGTTCCCCACTTACATGCAGATGACAACTGACTCCTGCCTTTCAGGTTCAGTTTGGACTGTTCCACACCAAGGAAGGAGATTTATGCCAGTAAGGTGATCAAAAAGTACCAGCCAACAGAAATGGTCAGCACTCCATTTTATTGCTTGGAAATGTTGTAAAGTTGCAGTCTATGTATAGTACAAACAGGCTGTTTAAAAGGCTTTATGAACCAAACTGAAGAAAACTAATGGTTATGTCTATAAATGCCTTACACAGCCAACAATTTAATTCTACTCACTGAACATCACTTGCTTCAGAGATGCCAGTCAAACTGCATTTGGTTCATGTGAGCCTCATCAGAACAATTCAGAATTCAAGACTAAAAGTGCTGCAGTCAAACTTCTGGGCAAACTGGACGAGAGGCAAAGGGATGACAGTCTGAGACGGGATGTACAGAAACCAAGATTAATCTACCTGACATTCTGCTGCCGTCTCCTCAAAGCAAATCCAAGCAAATTAGGTCCAACATTTTCAGAAACAGTCTCTATCTTACTTAGGTAAAGCCAGCTATTTGGTTACTTTATGCACTCGGCATGCTTAGAAATCTCTTTGCCATAGCCAATTAGGAATAGATGTGATTAATTAGGACTTCTTCATCCTTCTTTTCTGACCAACACATAGGAATGGATTATTTATCTGCATTAAACGGAATTCCTCAGAAACACTGCTTCAAAAAAGAGTTCCTTTAGAGTCACAGAATAGAGCCAAGAAGATCTAGATGGAATGAAAGCATTTAAATTAATACTGTTCTCACATATCCCAGTGCAAGTGCACAGCTGCACTGCAGTTGTATTTAAGAAGGGAGACGGGCTGGCTCTACCCTGTCAGCTAATATTGTGCCACAGCTTCATGACACAGTACGTTGACATCACTCTAGATGCAGTACGTTGGCATAGTATGTGACAGTTGTTGCCACAGTCAGCTTTCCAGAGTATTGTATTTGAAATCCTCAGAGCAACTGAGGAGCCTGAACTTTGCTGAATTTATTGGGACTGAGTCTATTAAACCACTGAGAGGCTGTAGAAAAGGCTACCTGCTACTCTGGAAGGTATGCACACAGCTACACAAGAGAGGCAAGGAAAGAAAAGAGGAAAGAACAGAATAAGAGTAATAATAAGGACACTACTACTGAATAAAATTCCTCCTTTTTATTCTCTGACACAAGATGCAATTTCTGAGTGGAAATAGGAACAGACAATAGCCAAGTACAGATCTATGAAAATAACCTTGGTTTATCTGCTGTGGCCTCCAAGATCTCCAGTCCTGGAGATTAGTAGTTGTAAAGTCTCTCTCAGTAAGCCTGAATGAAAACAAATTGAAAATCACTTTGCTGAGGTACTTCTATCTGACTGAGAATTTCACCTAACCACATAATTTCCATGAAATAGCGAATAACTGTCTTGTGGATTGCAATAACAGGAAGTGTGGAGAGCTAATCACAAAACCTAGTGGCTCTAGGGGATGAATCACAATGTGTTTGGATGCTGGGAGCTGTGCTAGATGAGGTTTGGGGGTGCTCTGCTTGGGGATCCTTGTCATCAAGGCTTGGGAAGCTTTAGACATCTTAAAGCAATGCAAAGTCATGTGCTGTAATGACCCTTTAGATTTCTTCCAATAGAGATAGTACACCTGATTTTCAACTTTACTACAGCTTGCTGTATATGTCCTGCATTCACAGTGCAAAGTGATCATAAAGCGAGTACATAATGAGGTTACGTGACAGGCAGGTAATATGAAAAGAATCAGAATCCAGAATTCTAGGAGCATCCAAATCCCAAAGACTCAAACTCAAATGTCATGAGTCTGAAGGGCAAAAAGCAACCCCACTGAGAAAGAAATTGGTGCAACTTTGAAATATCTTTTAATAGAAAATTACGAAGAATCACTATGTCCTATGGAAAAAGTTACTTAAAAAATGAGCTATTAGTGCCTGAATTCACTGCTTTCTTGCGTAAATGAGCATAAACATGTATTTCTCTTCCTGGAGGTGGCACAAATGAAGAACCAACAAACAGTACTGACTTTAGTGCAAAGTACTGAAAAAGAAACTTCTTTGGAAAGTAAACTTGATTTCCCAAAAGGGATGAGTAAGCAGACATCTCCCTTGTAGGCAAATGAAAGCAATGATGAGCTTTCAAAGACGTCATTCACAAAACTGCCCTTAATGGGAGAGAAGAGTGACTGAACCCAGGCAGAAAATTAGGAGACAGAGCAGGGATGGTCATTTTGATGAGAAGACTCAAAGAGAACAGAGAAAGGAAACAAGGGGCTGTGCAGCACTGTTGTCTCCTTTGACTGGGTCTCATTAATGGAATGAGTCATTTAAGAGAGTGATAAAAAAGGGGGAATCTTAAAAAAAAAAAAATGAACAAAACAAAACCAACTTTTCCAAAGGTGTAATTCTGTTTGAGTTGCAGTTTTTTCTTTCCAAATACACCAAAATACATCCCAGCAGGACAGACAAGTTTATGCTATATGGATTATCTAGTGATAGGTGTATTGTCATGGAAACATGATGTTTGCTCAGAAGTTACTACTTCTTCCTGATCTCATTCCCTTCAGATACTGAAAACAGATTTATTATTTGTTTTTGCTAAACCAGTTACAGACCATGGACCTGAATCTTCTCTTACCTCCTGTCATCCTGGTTTTCAGTTATGTCATTTCTCATCTACAGGCAGACTGCAGTAGTGGCCCGCAAGTTCTGGTCTCTAGTCCCCCACCTGGGGTCTGAGCCTGGTTTAGTAAGGAGACACAGCTTTTGCAAGATGGATACAACTTCTTCACTATGAGCCCGTGAGTACATTACAGATACTGAGAATACAATTTATGCCCTAGAACATCTAACAAAATAGATAAATGGGATCCTCCACCAGAAACTTTGACTTGGGCATTTACAGGAAAGTTCCATTTAAAGACAATAAAGTCTTACTGCAGGATGTAGTTGGATAAATACAGGCAATCATAGGCATTACTTGAGATGCCACAGGGAATCTTGTCCAGCCCCTGACTACCATTCCCATGGCTCCAATCTCCTGTGTGTACCAAGTCAAAACTGTCAGCTTTACATGAACACCTCAGATATCCAAAATCATCTTTAACAGCACTTGGCATACATGTATGGGCAAAATAAATGAGCCTAGTGTAGCCCAGAGAGCAATACAATTCCTTCTAAAATAAATATCTATCTTTGGTCAGCAGAATTGCTCTGAAGGCTCGGGGGGTTCAATTCAGTTGCCCAAACACTGGCACCAAGCACCTAGGAGATGCAAGCTTAAAACCGGCTCTTACCCACCCTATGGGACCAGACAGCGATTACTGCAACCCATGACAGATGTGAGCTTGGAGAGATGAAGGCAGAGCCCAGAAAAAACATATATAGGAGAGGCAGAGAGAACGAAGTCTGGAGACATTTGGGTGAGAAACACACAAAGGCTGCCAGGTTGGTAATCAGAGCAGATTTTATAGTTATAGAATCATTTAGGTTGGAAAAGACCTTAAAGATGGAATCAAGGCCTCTAATTACTACTCTTTCTTCTTTCAAATTTCTACGAATATGGTACAAAATCTGATCAGTTATGCCAATGTAAGTGAAAAAAACACTGACTCGCATCAGTGCAAATCCAAAAAAACCCAAGAAAGGCTGTTTAGATTTATTTCTTACATGCATCTGTGTAGCTGCACCCTCAAGATGCATTATTTAAATAGATAGACACAGTACTATTAAGTAATTTTGTACACAAAGTAGTCAGCATGACAGGTACAATTACTTTAATGGCGGGCAAGCAGCCTGAAGGTTACTCAAATGGTCACTGATGAGCCTGGAACAGAGTTTTACAATAACATGCCATTAAACTCTGAAATCTGTTGTAGAGAAGAGTTAATTTTTAAAAGGAGTGAAATGTATAGTTGACTCTTCCTCTTCCCTCTACCCCCAAGCCCCCCAAACACTGGGTCTGGCAGTTATTCTGATCCCTGGAGTTTGATGCATGTTTGATTCACAGACTGCAGCATGTCTGCACCAGATGGCCCCGAGTTAATGAACACAAACTCATCACTTTTACTCACGAGGGAAATGTGCAGCTCAATCTGATTTGTACTCGACAACTAAAAATATTTTAGTATTTTTAGTGAGCATTTTACTGTTACAGAATGGCATTTGAGGAAAGCATTAAAAGAACACAGCCTACCCAACAAATGTACTTCTGCAGATGAAGAACAGCACTGCTGCCTTTTTCCCTTCTCATCAGAGCTAAGTTAACATATTCCCAAACCCTAAAACTGCAAGCAGTACATAAAGCAAGCTATAAGAACTGGGGCCTTCTCAAGCACCATTAGCCATTTGCAAAAGGTCTCCTAGGCTTCCTGAAAGCAGGACTGGGCTTCGAGTTTGTTACCACAGCAGGTTTGAAACGATATGGGTCATATTCTCAGCTAGCATAAAACAAAGTGAATGCCTGGAAACCGCCAGAGCTGTGATTATTTATACCAGCTAATGATCGGTCTGCATGGGGTCACTGCAATTTTCATGTGTAGTACAGAAGATATAACTGCATGAGAATATAGCACACATACAAAAACCAGCATTACACTGCCATGATACAGGACAGATTTTTCCCCAAGGAACCAAGAGACATTTGTTACAATACGAAGAGCAGATCCCCCAGTCTATGACCCAAAAATGGATTAATTGCTTCCCTCAGAGTCAACAGGCACGAAGTCATGATAGCAAACACATGGCAGGAGCCATATTTCCAGAATTTAAAGGAATCTTGATGTCACTTTTCACTCAAAAAACTGTTGGGCATGCCAAAATTTTAATGTAATTTTAGCCTTGAATGTGACTTCCTTACTACACTCTGTGATTTTGCATGCTTGATTGTGATACACACCACAACGTCACAAGATGGAATTCTTAATGAAACCATACAGTTATCTGAAAACTTGTTAGAGGCACTCACATTGATGCAAACAGTTGGGTGTTTTGGTCACTGCATACAGTGTTTGTTATTACTCTTCCAGTATGGTGATGCATTCACTACCCTTAGTTTCAAGATCATGAAGAATAAATGAGATTTTTAAAATTGAGAAGTAAGGTACTAACCACAGCACTTTACACCATATACTTCAAGAAGCAAGCTGGCCAAGCCAGGTCATGTAAGAACTGGTTCATAGATGCCACGGGTAAATTGGTCAGAGCTAGGCACCTGGGTCTTACAACTGCCAAAGTCATGCCAGCTGTAGGCACCTGCCAAACCATCCCACTGGAGGTTGAACATGTTTCCTATACCTTACAAAAGGAAGAGGCAGTGGCAGGAGGGAGTATTACTGTATAATGTCTTATTTGTTACAGAAGCAGAAGACAAACACATCATGTGTGCTCTGCAGCTCTGTAAGTGTATTCCTACAGAGCATGTGGAGAGTCTGTTTGATGGCTTATTTACCCCTCTAACTGTAAATGTTTTCAACCACCCAACTCCATTATACAGTTGCAATAAAGTTATTAGTTATTAGATAGCAAAATACCAATACAACATCACCTCATACAAAGATCAGTGTCAAGCAGGATATTCTCAATGGCTGGGCTGATAAAAAAGAGAGGAAAACCAGAGGATACTGATAGGTCATTGAGATCTCCTAAATGGTGGAAGAATTAGCTGAGGAAACCACCCATCAAGGTCCCATTCATCACCAGAAGCTGGGAAGAAATCCCTAAGGAAGCTTTGCTTCTTGCTCTTTGTGCTGTCTTAGTCAACTTTCTTCTCTTCTACAGCTCTCCACTAAAGTATCTATGATCATTATATCAGAATTGAAAAATCTACTGTTTGCCATGAAAACTTCTCAAGGTAGGGCTTCCTTCCAATGAAGTGTTAATACAGGGTCAGTGTAAATGTGGCTGGAGGTCTCACATCACCAGTATCATCAAGAAATTAGTGTTGGGGAGCAGCCTCCTAGAAATCACAAACTGGGCAGTAGGCACAAATCCTCCATCTCTCAGGATATCTCTGTTCTTTCACATGCATAAAAAATTCAAATAATTTTTAAATGTTTTAATGTGAAACAAAAGCTAGCACATCAACCTCAACAATCTTGATGTTTCCCAAGGAACAGAACGTGTTTTCTGACCTGCCCGACACAGCCTACAAAGAATAATAGAACTGTTGGAAAGAAATCTGTTTTCCTTAATTGAGGGACTAAAAATTCAATTTAAAATGAAATAAATTGTATTCTTGCTTATTATATGTATTATGGTACACTGAAGCTACAACCTGAACACATTCTGTTTGGAGTCTTTCATTCAGACTCCTCTAAGGATCCAAACAGCTCTAGCAAAGTACATCTTCATCTCATTAATCTTCCTTCCAATGCAAACTTTCTGATGTGCAAGCTGCTCTTTCTCCCCGTTCCTTATAATTGGATATAAACAAGGGATGCATGAGGTCTTTGATGGGGGAGCATGGACTACCTACCACTTGCAACAAGCCAGTACAGTGGGAAAATTGTCATGTCTTCCACCTGATGTTCCAAATTGTCACTTTCAAAACAATGGGAGGAAATGTGCATTCCTTTTCCATGCCGCAAGGGAAAATGATGCTCTGATCAGGATTGCTTCTGCTTTGTTAATTAATAAATAAACCATTTAACTGGCCTGAATTTAGGGAGCCTACTGTTAATGCTGCCTTGCTGTTCAGGTGTAATGCAATTTTGTTAATGATGGTGACAGAGACACCATGAAGTTACTAGCATTTTATATATACTTATCTTAGTTCCTCACAGAGCAGTATTGCTCTGCAGTGCTGGACTTGTATCTCTGCCACCAGGAAATCTCAGCACATTCTTTTAAGGCATATTTCCTTCTTCACCTTCTTATTCTTTCCCTACTCGCACCCCTCTTAAATATAAGCCAAGGAAACATACAATATTTCAGACTATGCCCATGCACCATTAAAAATAGGCATGCAGCACTTTCCATGCATAATTCATTCTTCCTGTATTTCTAGTCAAGACGTCTTCACTTTGCAAGTGTAAAGTGACAATTCTTGCAGATTTGGGAAATAATCTTTTACATCTGTTACAAGCTAGCAGACACCATTTGGCAAGTGTTAAAAAATACCATATAGGACCAGGAATACAGCGTTCTGTTTGGTTAGAAGCATTCTTGAACTGAAAGCTGGTAGGAAAAAAAAGATGACTTGAATGTTCTTTCCTTACAATAGAAATATTCTAATTTTCCAGCCACTTACTTTCCTCTTTTCTTTATGCATTATGTCCTCCATATTCCTCATTCTTTTCTTTTTCTCATGCATCACTTCACTGGGTCATCTTGGTTTGCAAATATTGGGTTTTGTTAATTTTTTTTCTCTATAGTGCTGACACTTCAGCCATCTTTATCATACCAGATGCAGAATGAGCTCCAGCTCCCTCCTGCTCAGGCCTTTTGTGCCATATTCCCACAGCCCAACTCCCTGGGACCTCTCCCTACCTATGTTCACTCTTCGTTTTTCCCATCTGCCCAATCTTTGCATTCAGCCCAGTTTAGCCTCTACCCCGCCTTCATTTCCCATCTACTTAATTCAGCTCTCTACTTTTAAGTCTTATTAGTCTTGCATCAGAAGCACGAGGAGTAGTGCTGTCAGAACAAAAAGAGGGAGAGCTCGAAGGCCTACTTTACAAAGTGATTTAGCAGGGAGAGGAGCACCTTGCTGCATACTAATGGTGTTTTAATAATGCTGCCCAAACACCCTGGTGACTGTGTTAACAGTATGCAAGCTCCGAATAAGCTGGGAATGTGATTTGTGTGCACATGAGGAGTTAAGATAATGGGTGAATGCACATTTCAACCAAGTTTGCCTTAAGCAGTAATATCACTGAGAATCTTTTCTCTGTTTCATTTAGATGTTTTCTCCTGCTATAATACCATCATTGGCTCTCTCCACTTAAATGCACAGCATTTGCATTCCAGTCCTTCATTTAAAGAAATAATACAACTGATGTTATCCGTATAGCTAAATAAAGCAATATATATTTAATTAAAATGATGCTGACAACAGCAGCTAGGTTCACAATTTGCCACTGTTTTTGCACCCACTTGCAAAGACAGTCAGCAAAAACATCTACAGTGCTTCCACATCCTGCTGCCTTGTCTGAAATTGCAAATCTCCTTGAGTATCTTATGTGTATTCTCTGAGGCTCACCCTCAAAAATAGCTCTGCCCTACGACGGGACTTGCAAGCACTGCCTCAGGCATGGCTGGAGGGTGTCCTCTGGAGCACACACATGTGCTAGCATTTCACAGGTCCTCAGCACTGCTGCCCAAGGAAGAATATGCTTTTATTGGTATCCTACCAACAAAACAGCTGATACAAATACATACGCACAAAGTAATAACCAAGTGGTTTCTAAGAAGTCATATTTAATGCATGAAGGAAAGGAAAACAGGCTTCTAAGTTTGTTTCAAGTTTTGGAAGTAAAACCCTAAAATATCTGATTTTTTAAATAATTAACAAAATAATGGAGGGGAGGGGGGAGGGGAACCATCACTGCCAAAGTGTCATTTATCCAGCAGTACATGAGCTACTTTAGAAATGCAAGATGAACCACACTGATTTTTGTATTTGTGGTTTTGATGGGAATTTAATTGAAAAGCTTGGTAAGCCAGGCTTTGAAGCTTGTTTGCACAGTGTTCCACAGAAAAAATTGTGAAAAGAGAGAAAAAAAAAACCACTACCAAAGGATTTTTTTTCTGGTCGTCCAGAAGAGGCGGTGACAAGAGACCAGCTACAGATTTTATATTCTCATCTGGAGTTTGAAATCACATGCACTTTATTCACTGACTACAGACAGACATCGCATTTTGTCAGTAGAGCTCATCATGAAAGCTAGGCTGCTAGGCAATTAATTTTCCTTCTTTTATTTTCCTCCTTTTTATATGATTAGAAATGGTTTTAAGGATTTCCATCAGCATCACTTCAATAAACTGAAAAAGGAGGTAGCACCCTGGCCCTCTCCCTTCTCCTTATGGTTGATTAGCTTAATACGAAACATTCAAAAAAAACACGGTAATTCTGCAGTTGTTCTGCACACACATCTTGGGTTCAAAAATCCTTTATTGTTTCTAGATCAAAAAATGCGAACGAAAAGCCTGAGGAAGCAAGGAGGAAGTGACAGAGTGGAATGGCATGCAGAGACATTGAGGTATCTTTTTAGCGGCTAATAGGTAAGAGTGACACATCCTTCGATTTTCCTCTGCCTATTTTTTGGGAGGGGAATATACCTGCAAGAGGCCTTGGTGCTGTCACTGTATTAACTTGCCAGTGTGTAAGTTTGATCCTTTAATTTAGTTCTGGCCCAGAATATGAGTTTTCCCCAAACTTTACACAGCAAAGAGCTTGAAACTTCTCCTGCTAGCTGCAGCCCTCGCCATAGCAAGGCTGAGAACAGCATTTCCCCAGAATTAGAGCCCAAACTCAATTAAGAATCGAGCTAGGGGATAATGCATCTGCATGTTTATTAGTGTTTTTTTCCACTGGTTTGTGTTTTCTCACCTGGAAGTATTTTCAGTTTAGGATGATAGTTAAATATTCACTTTTATCTGCAAAGTCTCAAATAAAACTGGATGTGTTTATGCCTTTTTCCTTGTAATACAGCAATAGCAGTCAGCACCAGATTTGATCTTACAGCTTTGCAGCACAAAGGAGAAGAGGGCTGTTTTGTGACAGATCTGAGGAGGATCCTTAACAAAATGAAGATATTTTAATCTGACGATAATATCTTATTTTCCCAAGTGCTCTCAACTTTCAAGAAAGCTACTGGCTAACTGCTAGGCACTCGTTACATGGAAATAGCATGAATTAAACAGATGAGACATGTCAGTCAGATGCACCATTTTCCCCTATCTGTGTCACAACTCTAAGCTATGCACAACATAATGTCATGTAGCTCACAGCCTAATCGAGTGGCACATGAAAATGTAATTGCATTAGAGTACAGTATGATGATATGAGAAAAGTCATCACATGACAAGTCGTCCCAGGATGATAGTATCTGTCCCACGTTATATTATTTTGGGAATAATAAACATTATATGTAGCAAAACACTAAGCCAAAATAAGCTTGGCCATCCCACAGAGCATGTGACAGATGGCAACTCTATAATCAAAGCAATAATTAACCTAGTAGTAAAAAAAAATAAATCAAGCCACATTTGCAATCCAGTTCTCCACATCAGGGCTATACTGAAATATTCAGTATTGTTTTCAAATACCCTGATCATCCAAATTAAATATGTTTACTGACTGGAAACCTCTGGTCCTGCAGAAGACAACATTGATGACCAACATCTAATATTTATTTGAAGTGTTGATGTCTTTGGCAAAATGAAGCCTGAAAGTAGAAATGCGGATCTATTCAAATGATCTAAAACCCACATTGCATCCATTTACAGACTATTTAGTAGTTTACCTCATGAATACAGACTTTTTTTATTCTAATCATTCAGTCTCTGTCAAGAGGCTAATTCAGACTATTTTACCTGTTTGTGATCTGTATTTACCCGAAATTCACTGGTGGAAATAAATTCTAAAGCTATCATTTGTTGGTGAACTGGTTGGCTGATCCAACATAGCGTCTAGTTAACTTTAAAATTAGGACTTTATGTTTAGGTTCACATGTCTAATTTGCAAGAGTATGTTCACACTCATTTTTCTTCAGAATCATAGAATCAATCAGGTTGGAAAAGACAATTAAGATCAAGTCCAGCCTTCATGCGAGGACTGCCAAGTCCATTACTAAACCATGTCACTGAGGGCCTCATCTACACATTTTTGAGCACTTCCAAGAACTTCTTCTTGGTTACTGTCCAAGTTCACACATCAATTGACAAGGATCTAAATGAACTTTGGTGTATAAGAGGTCCCAAATTTTAATGGTCCCTCTACCTCATCTTTAATCAGATCCACTTTTATGAACTTAATTGACACTTTGGAACAGTAAAATTAAGAAAAATAAACGTACCTATATATATCCATAAATGTAAAACAGGGATAGATTAATCAGTCATAATTTGTAAAAAGAAGAAAGCATTTTTGTGATTGTTGCATGGAAATAAGCTTTCTCTGGTCATCATTGAGATGTTGGGAGTTTTATGGTCAGTGTGCAGGTTTTTCATGGGTGACTTTAGATGATGTATTTCATGATGATGTTGACAACTAGTCATTTACAATTTAAGTGGCTATCAGTGTATGATTTCAGTAAACTTAGCCTTCTGCCATCATCAGAGTACTCCCTGCCCATGGAATTTGCTTGTTTTCTGTATATCATGTTTTTTCAGTGCATCAGGCTTTGCAACTTGTGACATTACACAAATAGCGGTGTATAGTGGGTGTATTGAAGGGTCCAGGCAACTGAATACTGATAAACAAAGTAATGGTTCCCCCAGTGAACCTATAAATTCATAAAGACAAGGCATGTGATGCAGTATAATGGCTTGGTGTAGTCTCAGCTCTTTTAAAATAGGAAAAAAATGAGAATAAATTAGTTAATAAAACAGTAGCAGTTTGCACTGATAGGGCCACAGGTCTGAAAGGCCTCCTCCTGTGTTATCAACTTCAGTTTTCTGCCATTGGAAGTTCACATATATCCTTTCATGAACTTTGTGAGCACTGTCACATATATCATCAGATTTCTTATCCCTTCTATTCTGTTTGGCCAGCTGTTTCTGAACCCAGCTGCTCTAATGATTACAAAACATCTGATTTCCAAAACTAAATGTAAAGATGGCAAATTTATACCCACCTGTATTTGTGCTAACATTCTTTATCTTTAACAGCTTTTCCCCCTCCCTGACATTTACTCCTTTCCTATTTGTAGGAAAAAAAAAAAAAAAAGTATATTTTTTTGTTCAGTTTGTTCACTAAATAGCAAATCACAGCCTTTTCTTATTTAATACTTCCATGTTCCCTGATCATACTAGTAAGACTTTTCTGCATCTGTAGTGGATGGATGAGTGACCAGAGTTGTACACAATACTGCAGAGGGGTCTGAGCTAATGTCTTCCTTATAATCATTACAGCTCACATTTCCCAGTTCTACTAAAAGTATCTGGATAGATCCCAGATCTACCCCCCTGTACCTCTTTGCTGCCTCACAGTGTCACCCAGAAGTATCCCCAGGTCCTATCCCTTCTCACTGCCTGGAGCATCAGAATATCTCCAACCACCAGAGAAGGCTAAGGCACTGGTTTTGCTAAATGCTTTCATCAATCTTCTCAACAGGCAAAATGACGTCCATCTAAGTGAAGTGCATTATTTAAAACAATTGTGGAGTGTATTCCTTGATTTCACCATGATCAAACGCAACAGGGCAAGTCCTCATTCACAGAAGTAATTCTTGATGTGGAATAGCTTCATTCATACTTGAAAATAAAGCATGCTCAATCATTCATTGTTCATTATGCAGTCCATAGGCCAGACGGTGCAGCTGGGCTCACATCCAAATAACCAGACTCTCCTTCTCCCTATGGTCTGGTCACACTGAAATTGCCTTTTGGGAACTGCTCTTCACCTTATCATCCTCAAATCTCTCATGGACATTGCTTTGGAGATTGTTAGTGAGACAAGGCTAAAACCATGCCAGTAACCGCACCAGCAACTGGAGAGTGTGCACAGTTGCAGGACAGCACTTAGGCCCAGGCCATAACCATGTTTAGCCCACCATTATCAGTGTAGCTTTCACATGCGTCTGTGATAAAGAACAAAAGCACTCAAGGAAAGAACCCAACCAAGTTGTTTAATTGCAGCTCATATGTCAGACTCTATTGTCAACAAACCTACAGCAGAGGTGTCTTCTAGTAAACTAGGGGTTGAATTCAGTTACCTATATACGAATGCTTTGCTTTGATCTCCAGCTGCTGATCCAGATGCATGAAGGACTCTGGTCAGTCCTTCAACCTATCTAACAGCCCCATACAAGTGTCTCAGATATCTCAAAGCGCCTCAAACTGCACCAGGTGCTATGTTAGGCAAACAAATTTTTACCCTGGCCTCTACTACAGTATTACTAAGGCAACATACACTTGTGTTCAAGTTTCAGGAATCAGTGTAGATCATCCAGGAGGGCTTATCCTGGCACAAGCATGGGCACTAACTGTATTTTTGTACAGAAAAAAGTGTTTGGGGATTTCACTTTGACACTGCACAAACTTAACCCAAAGAGAAAAGGCTGCAAGAGAAGGCAGGCCCTGAACAGCTGTGCAGAAGGACACCCTGCAGGAAGAGTAGGGCTACAGTGATAACAACACTGCTATTCCAGACTTTACAGGCTGGAAAGGGTCCAGAGAAAGGCCACAAAAATAATCCAAGGACTGGGCAGACACATGAGGAAAGGCTGAGAGAGCTGGGCTTGTTCAGCCTGGAGAAAAGAAGGCTCATGGGAGACCTTAGCACCATGTTCCAGTATTTAAAGGGTGGCTACAAAGAAGATGGAGACTCCATTTTTACAAGGAGTCACACAGAAAAGATGAGGTGCGTTGGGCACAAGTTACTCCTGGGGACATTCTGAATGGACACACAATTTTCCTTTTAGACACAAGAGGACTGTTTTTCACTATGAAGAACAATCAGCCACTGGAATAGTTCCCCAGAGAAGTGGTGGACTTTCTCCAGTGTTGGACACTTAAGATTTGTCTGGCCAGGGTGCTGGGTCATCTAGTCTACATCATGCTTTGCCTAGAAAGATTGGAGCAGATGATCCTTGAGGTCCCTTCCAGCCTGGGATTCTATGATTCACCAAAGGTCTAAACTGGACTTTCTCTACTCTGTGTAAAAAGTTTCAAAACCATAGTAGAAATGAAACCTGCTTACCAGAATGGATATATTTTGAGCCTTTACACTCAGATATGGGATTATTTCATTTTTGTCTTTTCCACCCTGGGCAAATTCCAAAAGTACAAGTTGAAGTGGAAAACTACAAAGTGGTATTTTATTGCAGGTTGCATTTTTATATTGAACCAACAGCATTAATAAACATTGCAGAGCTTTCAGAGGGGAAGATTTCGCAGCTCCTCCATGTTCTACCTCATTACCTTTTCATTTTGTTTTGTTTGCTTCTTTCTCTCGGTATAAATATGACGTACTGTCAGGCATAAAGCAGGTCAGGTGATGACAGTTTTTAATGTTCACAGAACAACCTAACCTCCTGCTCACATTCACTGAAAAGAAAATAAGGAAACCCCTTGTTTTAAGTTTTAAATGCTAACTAGGTTCTACATTCAATTTGTTTTTCCTCCCCAACAACACTAATTTCTAATTGAACTGCTGACTCAATTAGCAAAATGTTGAAGTTGTTGTATAATATTATGTCCCATTAACAAACAGGAAGCGAGTAGTAGTTTTATGCCAGTAACAAAGTCCAGCACCAGCATTTTAATGGGCTATTTTAATTAAACAAATTAAATTAATGATAGCCTCTGCAGAATGATGAGTTATACTACTTAATATATCACTGCTATGTGCTAATCCTATTTTTAATATTATCTTCAAACATTGATCAATACATCGACACATAAGACATACATGGACCAATCTTGAGAAAAAAAAAACAAAACAGCTGTTGCAAAAGAAACACAGTAAAATGCAAATATGGTCCACCTACAACCAAGATGATACAGACTGTAAGAATGATAAGAAAGAACTAGTGTGCATTATACTAGTAGCAGTAGTGTGAGCTATATATATCAAGCAAAAAAAATGAAATGGAAGTTGAGAACATGAGAAGGGTACCATGCATGTAAAATACTGGGTCCAAGTGACTTATAACAGTATATAACATCTATAATATATGTTATATATATGAGATATATAATCTATAATATATAAAATAGATAAAATATAAAATTAAATATATAATATATAAGTTATGTATAACAGACACATTATATAAACATCTAAATAATCACGTGTCTGCACAATGGCAAAGAGCCCTCAGCCATTGGATTTTTGCCTTTTGTCTTATGTCATTTCTATTCACAGTTTCCTCACAACATCGTTTTAGGAAAAGATCTTAACCTTCTCCAAGTAAATGCCCAAGCCATCCCTCCCTCTCCTCATGTGGCATCTCCTATGACCAGAATTCATGTTCTATCTCTTCAAACTGGATCACGAGGCTTACGACTGTTCAGGGCCAAATACTGGAAAACGTGAGATGATCTTAGCTTCCAGAGAAAACATTTACAGTTGAAGTTACGGCAATGAACAGAACCATTTCAGGAAAACTGGAAGAAGACTAAGGGTAGAACAGGCAAGCAAGCACCACTTTAAAATGGCAACCATAGATCCTAAGGAGCCTGGTAAAAAGTCATCTATTTCTTCTTCTTTTGCCATAATTTTCTGTATTTTTTTTTCTAATATAGCCTACTTTGTGTTATTTTAGAACAGCACCAGAAAGCCTACAACTGAGTTTCAGAGAATGTATCACACTACTGATGACTGCTTAAAACAGACTGAGGGGGCTCTGATATCTGGCACACTAATAAAGCCTCAGTGGCAGATAATATAGGATTACATGGGAATAACTGACAAAGTGGAAAAGATGCAAGGTACAAACACACATAGATAATACAGTCATACAGATTACAGCAGGCATGCCTGAAAATGCAAAATATTGTTCACATAAGACAAAACACTTGGCCTTATCATCCTGAAATTCTGAGCATTAAAGAAAACTTGCCAGGGCAGAGATTATCCTCCTGTACTTGGCATTGGTGAGGCTGCACCTCAAATTCTGTGTTCAGGTCTAAGCCCGTCACTGCAAGAAAGACATTGAGGTGCTGGAGTGGCTGCAGAAGGGTAACAAAGCTGGTTAAGGGTCTGGAGAACAAGTCTTATGAGGAATAGCTGAGGGAACTGGGGCGTTCAGTCTGGAGAAGAGAAGGCTCAGGGGGACCTTACTGATCTCTACAACCGGTAGTGAGGTAGGAGTCAGTCTCTTCTCCCAGGTAACAAGTGATAGGACAAGAGGTAACAGCCTCAAGTTGCACCAGGGGAGGTTTAGATTTCCATATTAGCAAAAATTTCTTCACAGAGAGAGTGTTCAGGCATAGGAACAGGCTGCTCAGGAAAGTGGTGGAATCGCCATCCCTGGAAGTGCTCAAAATATGCACGAATGAGGCCTTCAGTGACATGGTTTAGTGGTAGTCTTGGCAGTACTGGAGTAATGGCTGTGCTTGATGATCTTAAAGGTCTCTTCCAACCTAGTCTAGTCTAGTCTCGTCTCGTCTCGTCTAGTCTAGTCTAGTCTAGTTTATGCAGGCTCTGTATTTTATTCAACTCACCGTAGCTGAACTGAGTCAGCTCAGAATCCTAGTGTTCAGACCTGGGGAGACAGAGGAGCGAAGAAGCCACAGACAATATGGCACAATGATAATTCAGGCCTCTTTATGAATTCAGAGCCAGAATAAATAAAACAAAAACTGTGTTTAAAATAGAATAATAATAAAAAAATACCAAAACCCAAAACCACAACAAAAACCCCAGCTACAGGTGTAGATTGTGAACTGGCATTATTGTCTCTTGTTTAAAAAATGACATGGTAATTCTAATGTCAAAAGATGTTATAAATAGACAATTATAATATCTTAGGTCTGGCAACTGCATTTTCACCATCTGAGAGGCAGAAGCTGAGGACCATTTACTGCAAAACTGGAGACCTAAACAAGACAAAAAGAAACACAGACTGAAGTCCAACCAAACACGCAATCTGCTATTCTTCACACCCTCCACTTGACTATTGTCCTTCTGCCACTTCACACTGCAAGAGAAAGCAAATGCTGCTGGCCTTGGATTACCCAGCAGTTGCTGGACATGGGAGCAACCTAGCCTTGTGGCACCCTCTCAAAATGCATACCAGCTAACTAGCAAAGAGTGATCAACCATCATGCACCTAAACCCAGCCACACTGGGCTCTTTCTTCATCCTTTCCCACCCAGTCCATGGGTCCGCTGGCTACAGCAGCTACCATAGAAACCAAAGTGCTGCTCTGCAGCACACAGAGCAGATGTCATGCGAAGCAAGATGAATGCGAATGTGGTGAGGGGGGGTGGATGCAAGAGGAGGAGGGAAATCAGCATCACACATTCAGAATTAAATGTTCCCACCAGAGGGAGTGAGTCATTTTTGAAGTAAGTGCAAAGCTGCAATATTTTTTTCCTACGCCTTCAATGCACATCCACAAACACGCAAATCTCCATCCTTCATTGGATGTAGGGCGAAACACAGTGACAAAGGATGAGGAAAGACTGAGGTACTTAATGCCTTCTTTACCTCAGTCTTTAATAATAAGACCAGGTATTCTCCAGGTGCCCATCCTCCTGAGCTGAAAGACAGGGATGGGAGTATGAAACCCCTTTATTCCAAGAGAAAACGGTCAGCAACCTGCTATGCTACTTAGACATATACCAGCCTATGGGGCCAGATAGGATCCACCCAAAAGTACTAGGGGAGCTGGTGGAAGTGCCTACCAAGCCACTTTCCATCATTTATCAGTAGTCCTGGCTATTGAGGGAGATCCCAGTTGAGTGGCAGTTAGCAAATGTGACACAGATTTTGCATCAGAATGAGTCAGAAGGAGGATCTGGGGAAC
>JASSUY010033165.1:0-30776 GCA_032466535.1 Forpus xanthops
TATGAGGTCTCCACGCAGCCTTCTCTTCTCCAGGCTGAACAGCCCCAACTTTCTCAGCCTGTCTTCATAGGGGAGGTATATTACATATCATACATAATTAATACATATAACAATCTATATCGTAATAGTGATATAGATTATCTATCCACCATAGATTTACTCTTTTGATGTGGAACAGTTTTTGATTATAAAACTTCAGGTGAAATTCAGAAGATCTCATCCTCTGCCTTAAGGTAAGTAATTTCTAGTTATTTTTTCTTTAGCACAGTAAAGAGCATTCACTTTTAGGTCCTGCAATGGTGATCTCTGACCCTTCATCCTGCTGGGGTTTTACAGGTGTTTTGCCTGGTTCTGTTGCACGTTTCACACTCCCCCAGCTAGTGCAGGCGTCCCAGCTAGGGTCACGTCCTACCATGGCCACGTCCCTACCATGGCTGCTCTCATTCTGCTGCTCACAACCCTAGCAAGTAGAGATCAGATTTCTGCACTTTTAATCTTGATTTTTTAAATAGTTTTTCTGTTCTCCCTTCTGGAATATAGGTGGGAAAGGGCCTCTGTAGGTCATCTGGTCCAACCCACTGCTCAAACCAAGGCTACTGTCAAAGTTAATGACGTCGCTCAGGACCTTGTCCAGCCTAGGTTTGAACATCTCTATGATAATAATGATGAATGCAGATTCCATCCTCTCTCTGGGTACTTGTGCTTCACTGCTGCTTTTATGGAGGATAATTTCCTAAGCATGTAAGAGGAATTTTCCTCGCTGCAGCTGGTGTCTAACCCAACCTGCTTCCATTCTAATGCAAAGCCCAGTCTGAGAACTGCACTATCCCAGTTTATAGAGAGCTTTCTTTTTCCTCCCATGCGCCTCTACTGCCTTTAACTTGCCTCATAAATGGCAAAGCCAATGTTGTGCATGTCCTCTCCCATCTTCCTCTGCCTCCGCCGGTGCTTCTGAATGAGGCCAATGAGGAAAGTACATCCTCTCTCAGGATCATCAGGGTCCTCATCTTCTTCCTCCAGCTTGATTAAATACTGTGGATTCGTCCAGAATGTGTCTGGAAAGTGGATTTGTGTGAACTGCTCAGAGGCTTCTCTGAAAGCAACTGTGCTGATATAGACCTGCCAGCTAGAACAGATGGGGCGCTGACTTCCAAAATCAGCTGCCAGAAGGAAAAACTAACACACCTCCCCCCCAGCCTTTACAACCACAACTAGACCCTATGAGGGAGCCACATTTCCCACTTGCACTTCTTGGACATCAATCTTGGGTATCTCAGGTACATCCTCCTCCACAGGCCACCCCAAAGCAGCTCCCAGAAGCTCCTGGAGAAAGTACAAGTGGATCATAGAATCACAGACTGGCTTGGGTTGGAAAGGACCTGAAGATCATCCAGTTCCAGCCCCCTGCCATGGGCAGGGACACCTCACACTAGACCATGTCACCCAAAGCTCTGTCCAACCTGGCCTTGAACACCACCAGCGATGGAGCATTCACAGCTTCTTTGGACAACTCATTCCAGTGCCTCACCACCCTTACAGTAAAGGACATACTTATATCCAACTTGAACTCCCCCTGTTTAAGTTTGAACCCATCACCCCTTGTCCTGTTGCTACAGTCCCTGATGAGGAACGTCACCCCAGCATCCCTATAGGCCCCCTTCAGATGGTGGATGAGCAAAAGGTTTCTCGGTGTCTCTTACTTGGGTAGTTCCTGCAGCCCCCCGCAGTGGCTCCTCTCCTCCAGTTCCCATCCAGCTTCAGCAGGCTCCACTTCTTGTACTTGTCACTTGTCAGGGTGTCTGGAGTCAGGTTGCAGATCTCCAGGCGGGAGTAATGCCTCAAGAAGTCGTTGAACGCCATCCTGTGGGAAAGAATGCCACTGGCAACGTCTGCTTAGGATGGACACATTGCCATACAACCGCCGGGTCTGTCTGTCCTCCTTCTCTCCCGTACTAGGATTTGGGGTGAATTTGCTCACTCATCTTGGAGAGTGCAGCGGGAGAGGTAACTTTGTGTGCTAAAGAACACAGAAAAAGACATCTCCTTCTGCCTGCACACAAATCCAGTGGCACTTACCAGAACTCTCCATCTTCATGCCTCCTGGTCAGCCGCTCCCGCACCTCAGGGTCAACACCACTCCAGTTTGGGCAGCTGAAAGACAACCCCACATCAACTAGAGGACATGGTGAAGCTTAACCCAGATGTAGCTCTTCTAGCACGAGGATTTCACCTTCTTACAGCTCCACATGACTAACACTGCACAGTATCTAGCTGATAGCAACTGCAGAGCTCTCAAACCATAGCAGAAATAAAACACCTCACTTCTTAAATATCCAAGGAAGCTCACCACTGAATCTGTTAAATAAGCAGAAGCTACTGAAAGGTTTCTAGGAATCCCCAACCAAATCATGGAATGCTACAGGAAGGCAGATGTTTGCATTAAAGGCGCCACATACTGTGATGCCCACATGGGAGATGGCAGTGATGTGATGCTGCTTTGAAATAGCTCAAAGTGAACACTACACCCAGATGTGACTTACAGAGGAATCTAAGGTAGGGAGAAGACAGACGACAGCAGAAACGTGGTTGTACCCCTGCAGTAAAAGCCTCCTGGCAATGTACAAGCCATCGACTCACTTGTCATTCCATTTCCCAGTCCACTCCACTTCCCCCCAGGGATTTCTGATTCTGATCAGCTTCTGCATGGTTCCTCGGAATTTCACCTGATGGGATCAGAGGAATATATAGAGAGTTACCTAGGGACTCAGCACTGTGCTCCCTTCTACCTTTTCTATGGGAATTAAAGAACATGACAGAGCTAGTATCTCAGTGCTACACATAACAATACATGTACTCATCTGGTTCAAAAGATACAAAATCAAACTGATTTTGAATGAGCTCCACACACCCAAGCCTGTCCAGAGGTTTATACCATGCACAAATTGAAGCTCATGATAACCAAAATGTCTGTTTTATGCCACTAAAAAACCTACCTCCAATAACGATTTCAAGCAAAGGGAACGTGAAGCTGCTACAGGACTGTAAAAAGCAGGTATAAGGGGACACTTCTCTTAAGTCATCATCCACATACGAATTGTCTTTTCACATTCAGATGCCCTTTCCTCATCCCTATATAAGATGAGCCTGTTACAAAAGATGGGACACTTGGTCTGGCCACAATCCCTTTGACCACACAAATGCTCCACAGTGCAGCAGCATCAGCCCCTCCTTGCACTGCATCCGAGGCCCTGGCTTGTTACCTACTGATGTGGGCACACACTGAGGCCAGGCCAAGCAAAGCTATATGAGTTCCAGTGGGAACACCCAGCACTTACGTGGAACACATGGTACTAATTTGAGGAAGGAGCTGGAGCACCTCCACAGCCTGAAGCCAAGAAAACTGCACAGAGCAGCAGCACAGAGTCCAGACATGACACCCCCGTGCTTGACAATGAATATCCCTACAAAGCCTGCGCAGATCACCAAAGGAAAAGCCTGGCTGAGCTGTGCTTTGTGAACTGAGGTCAACAAAGTCCCTCTCTGCTGCCTTTGCTGCTAGAGGACAAGCACGCAGGTAAACATGCCAGTTAGGAGCATCCACCTCAGTGCAGCATGTCAACATCTCTCTACACCTCACCCCTTAGTTTCAGGAGTCACTGCAGAAACAATTCTTGGAGAAGTGACTGCATTACACACACGGAAGGACAGCACCATCAGCTTCCTTTGTGTGCACTTGTCTCACTCCCGCCTGTACTCTTGGACAGGCACATTGTGTTCCAGCACTGCGCCCTGCTGAAAGGTGTTCAGCAGGCATTGAAGGGACACTAATGTTTGTTTTTCTTGGCGCGCATCCCTCGCACATCCCGTTGTGCTTCACGGTGCAGGGCTGCCTGCTATAGCGGAACATGAAGGACCCAGTCACCAGCAGACGGCAGTGTGCCCTCTGCGCAGCGCTTCCCATGGCCCTGCTCGCTGGGAAGCAGCGGTGCTTACGGCCAAAACAAAAGGATTTTTTTGTTCAACCCCAAAGAGTTTTTATCCAAACCCCGTCAACTAATTCACTGTTCATTCATTCAGGACAGCCTCCAAGCCCGAGTCAGCCAAAGGGGCGGTACTCGGTCTGCAGTGTTGATGTGTTTGTGGCTGGGCAGGACCATGCACAAGTCTTGCTGCATTGTGTCCCTGGGCCAGCACACCTACCTCCTCTGCCCCAGTGACTGAGTACGCGTGTCCCTTCACCAGCTTCTGGGTAGTGACTGCCTCCGACTCTGCTGCACTGGTGATCTGGAAGAGCAAGGAAAGTCAATGAGTGTGGCTTCCCATGCACAAGGGATCCAGGATTCCCCCTCCAACAGCTCTAATCTCACTGGGAGGCTGCAGGGATGGTTTAGCTGCTGCACAGAGGAAATGAGAGTGATCCATGTGAGAGTAGGGACAGCAGGACATGTAACGGTGCTGGAGACCTAGGGCCCACATTTATGGCATGGGGTGTATGTCAGAAGCCCTGCACCACAGCAAAGATCCTTCCTGGCTCCAAAACACTTGGAGATGCATGAGAGGGGCTGCACCACACCAAACACTGTACAAAGGTGGTACACATGATGAACTCCATGCTCTTGAGGGGCCATAAGGAACACAGGGGATGACCAGCCTGAGGCTGCCCAGGGATCACACAGCAAGAGCCCAGTGCTTTGCTTTGAGGTCAAATCAGCCTGTTCAATGCCACAGCAGGATGGGAAGCTCCCCTTCCTTTCCCTGGCACCACCACCCTAGACTTGTCATGCAGGTGAGCAAGGGAAAAGGCTGAGCTTTGGATGCCATTCATACCTGAAGGAATATCACCCTCTCACTTTTCCACAGCCATTACAATACTCAAGCAGCCTGGTCTATAAGCACTACAGGGAAAAGTCACATCTTAGAAAGTGACTGCCTGACATCTTGCTGTTATAATGCTTAACTCTCTGTGAAATGTACGGCTGTCATTGCCTTTGACCATTTCAGAAAGTGGGTGATGTGTAAACAAGCATATCTGAAGCTTAAAAAAGATTTTCTATTATAAGTTTTTATATATATAATTATATTATAAACAGAGTTGTTATAAATCATTTACTTTCCTTTTAGATGTAACTAAGATGTTCATTTGGGAGTAGGGTGACTAACAATACTTTGGCTCATTTCAGTAAGGCCAAAAGCAATGCTGAATCCTTGCAGGCAGGGCCAAAGCTCCTTTTCCTTCTCTCAGGTTCAGCACCTGATGAATGTTTTCCCATAAAGCCTTTTGAAAGCCTGGCCACAGTCCGAGCCTCCCTGCTTTGGGAATGTTGTGGTACAATTTGTGACAAACAGGCTACAGCAAGGATGGAGGTTGTCGCCTCTGAGCATCTGACTGCAGCAGCCATTAGCAGCAGCTTTCTGTCCAAACCCATTCAACCTGTACCAACCTGCTGCCAAGCTGCAGGCTTTCTTAAGAACAAAAGTGTACATCAGGACCCCTCATAGGTTCCCTGTATGATTTGCCAGTACCAACCTATGAAACAGCAAAAACTCTAGGTCTTGAGGAAGACACGGGGCAGGCAATGAGCTTTTACACATAGTAATGAATCTACATTTCAACCTAACCCTGCAGAAGGGCACACGCCTGGGTCACACTCTGGTCAAATTCTCCAGACACAAAGTAGAGCAGAGAGCCACAGCAGAGGGGACCAGCATCCTTTGTGTTCCTCCTGCGGATGGAGCATGGGTCCACCCCCCCGCTGCCTACAAGCACAGCAAGAGCAGTGTCCAGCAATAAGCCCACTAACTCACATCAATGGAACAGCCAAGGAGAGAGCCTTTCTGAAGTGCCTTCTGAATGATCCTGAAGAGGTTGGGTGGTGCTTTCTGCAGCTCATACCATTCTGCAATTCCTCCAGTGAAGTCCTCAAAGCCTTCAGTGGTGGTGCCACCAGAGAGAGACTCATATGACCCATTCAGCCTGCAAGATAGGCAACACACACACCGAGCCATCAAGGTCCCTGTTTTTCTCTTCTCACATAAAACCATCAGGTTCCCTAGTCTCCTCTTCTATTGGAGAGGCACTCAGTTATGCCAACTGTCACAGCATTTCAACAGCACCACCAGCAGCTATGAACACATCCTCCATTGCTTCTTGGAGCTCTACTTGGAAAGCCCAGCATAATATTTTATACTCTCGTATATACAGGATGTAGGTTTAGTCATATCAATGACAAAGATCATGGACACTATTTGAGAAAAAGGAAACAATTTGAACAAATCAAAACCCAACAATTTGCCTCTCTAGTTAGTCCCTTTAACAATAATGAGTCTGATTTTCAGCTGATCTAAATTAGCTCAATGTCTTAAGCCAACTGAAAATAGCAATGCTAGACGGCAGAATTCCTCCATGCCCTTCCTAAAACTAGAAATTCAGACTTGTGCATCTTCACCTTTAGCAGAGACCTGGACTCATGGATTAGTGTGCTTTACACACTGAAGAAGTGAAGCTGCAAGCCCTCACAGGCATGTAGAGCACATGAAACAAAGCTTTCCAAGCCCCAGTGACAGAAGACAGCACTCCAGGAACAGCCTTGCCATGAGATACAAGAGCTGTTTTTCTTGGCTAGCATCAAAGCCAATAGTTTTGTCTATTTGTCTCAAGCGCCTGTCAGCAAGGCTTTACTAAAGCAGTTGTGGGACATCCCAGAAGTTGTAAAGACTAATAAGTTAGGTTGACTTTTTAAGTGTGTCTATGCAGATGAGGATGCTATGAGGAAGCAGAGGCATTGGGCGATGGGAGTGGGGTAAAACCCTGGCCTCAACTCACTTGGCATAGGCTTTCTCCAGCAGCGCGCTCCAGAACTCACTGCCCTCTGCAGAGTGCACGAAGAGCAGCTTCCCATTCTTGGTGGGCAGCCTGTCATCCACCACGACATCCAACCACTCCCCGTACTGCCAGAACTGCAAGAGAACACAGACACTTTGTCACCACCCCTGCATGATCAGGTCACCAGGACATTCGGACACCCATTTCCTACAGGAGGAGCAATGCCCCCTCGCAGCCGGCTTCGCCCACCCTGTTCAGGGATGCATGTCCTCAGCTGGATCTGCTGATGGACATCTGCTTCCTTCCACCATCACCCTTCCTTGATGCCTGTTTTTATACCTGGCGCTTTGATGTCCATTAACGTGTTCCAGCAAACACCACACAGACACAGCCAGCCACATCGGCCCCTGGCCAGCAGCATGGGGCAGGAGGGAGGCTGCTTTCCACCTACCTGGAAGTGGAAAATTCCTGCATATTTATTCTGGAAGCTCTGGTCTTTGGGAACAACACGGGCCAGAATTTCTTCATTTAGGGTGAGGGAGGCAATAGCGGCCAAGAGCCAACAGTCCCCTGTAATGAAAAAAAGGGGAAAAGAGACACTGTTCATTATTCCAACTTTATTCTACAGTTTTTACATACTGCACAGGGCTCATCCATTATAGACAATAGTCACCTCAGCTGTGGTGAGATGATCCCTCCCATCACTTTACCTCTAAGGCAGATCAAATGTACTAACACAAACACCCACCCTCTCCAGAGCAAGTTATCTCTAAACCAAAGTAATAAAAGGAAAGCAAAAGCAGGCTTTCTGTGATCTGCCAACACTCAGTCCCATGCTGGGACTATCTGAAAGAAAACTTGATATCCAATGAAGTGTCTGCAGGTTAGGAAGCAGCATGGGGAAAAAGCAAAGAAAAGGGCCTGTGGGCACACACAGGTATTCAAGGATGTGGTTTCTCCTCACAAGGCAGCTGTCTCCTCAAACATAGGCTGTTTCCTCCTCCATGCTTAATAAACATCTATTGACTTGCCATCCAGAGACCTATCCCATGGGCAAGCTCCCTTTAGGGTCTCTTGCCAGCCTCCTACAACACAGGAGCTCCTTTCACTTTATACATCTCTGGAGCCTCTTGCTGAGGTCTCTCCATTTAGCCCCACATCTCTCTCTGGCACTAGTCACCAGAGAGTCAGGAAAGGTCTGAAGGCAGGCACTGTTCTCTAGTCCCACACACCTCCTCACCCTTCCTGAGATGGAGCCAGCACACACAGCATCCGCACGCTAGCCCCAGGCTGTCTGGACAGTGTTTTTCCACACCACCTCTTACCATGTAGAGGGAGCAGACCACAATTATATAAACATTACCTCTGTTTTTTGTACTTTCAGAAACCAGCGTTTAACTGAGTGGTTACCTTCTGCTCAGCCCTGAGACTTCTGCAACCCATTAGCAAGGTGATTACAGATATAAAGACACAGCTGATCTCAATTCCCACAGCCCAACATAAACCGCCCTGTTCCCATTATCAGCTACGCTGTTGCCTTGCTTTGTGAACACCGGGAGGTTGATATTACACATCAGATCCCACAAAATGCTCCTGCAGCATGTGTAGGACTGCAGGTTCAAGAGCCATCCACCACTGCCAGCAAGTTAAAGGCCAGCAAAGCAGCAGGCTCTATACAGCCTCCTAGAGAAGGGAAGGTCAATAAAAGGGTCAAAACTCACAAGTGAGAAGCTGGGATCCAAACGGGAGAAATTCTTAAGCAGAGTTAACTCTAAAGCAGCTCTTTGATTGTCACTCTCAGGCCCAAACCCATCATCACTCAGGTATCTCTAGGAGGAACGTGGACAGCCTGCAGTTCCCTTTGCTGCCCCTTGCTTTTCTCAGCTGATCCCCAGTAGCAGCTCAATAAATTACATTCGTCCCATGGCCCTTTTCACATTTCAAGGAAGTTGGAAGATGTGAAACTGCAGACTCATTTCAAAACCTCAAAATCTTTCATTATATATCCTATGGCACAGAACTGAAGGCCCTTTGTGCATGCTCTGTAGGGTGGGTGGAAACAGCCTAAGGAATGTTCTATGCTGCAGTCAGCTGTGGAGGTGTTTTTCCCACTCAATTGCTCAACCAGAGCTCACATTGCACAGTCTTGCTCCATCAGACCAACTCAACCATTCCAAGAGAACCCTGGAGCATTTCACGTTAGCACTACTAACCTTGTAAGAACTGTGCTGATTTAAATTAGCAGTAAGGCTGGCCCAGAGGGCAGCTGTCCCATCTTTCTTCCAAAGTGATGTTAGCTGTTCTATTCCATAAAGAAGACAGGAGCTGCGCAGGCAGACAGCTGCACAGAAAGAGTAATGGAACAACTCAAATGAGCACAGTAGCTCAGGAAGTCTTGGTCAAGAAGCTGTTCAGGCATCTAGATTAAGATCATACACCGTTTATTGCTGTAATACATCTTTTGAGTCAGACTTCCCCTGTAGATAAGAGGTTCAAGGATGAGAAATACCCCAAAAGACCTCTGAGCACATAAGCAGAATTTATAAAGAATTTTCTTTACTTTCTAGCTGTCCCATTAAGGCAGACAAAAAGAAAGAATCTGTACAGTTTGCTGAAACATCTCTCTGTTGACCTTTACACAGAGTTCTAAGGAGAGTTTGGAGCCAGACAAACACAGATCTTAACTCACACAACTGTGGACAAGGTCTTCTTGAGACTAAAAGGCAGATGCAGCATATACGAGAGACACACCACCCTCTGGTTTCCACGTTTAAAAGTGCTCAACAGTCAGGATATCATCTCTCCCTTTCTGAACACTGAGCACTAAAAGCAGACCTGACAAGTCAAAGCCTGGAAGAGAACAGATCTTATGATAACACCTGGAGTTTTAGCCTGCACTAAGTAAGCCTAAGCAGGGTCTCTACCAAATAGTCTTAACTGTAAGAAATGGTACTTTTGTAAAGCTCTTGACAGTGACTTTCCTTTGATAGGGAAGCAAAGTCCAAGAGGAGTCTACGAAGAATTTGAAAGGGGAGTTGCAAAACCAGGATTATCATGGAGAGCTTTTGTAAGTGCACAATACAATAGGCAGAATGAGGTTATCAGAAAAGGGAACATTATCAGCCTGCGAGTTTATGTATATTGACAAATACTATTTTTTCCTTTCATGCTTCCTTTTTGCTGTTATCAGGGGTTTACTTTCTATAGGTCTATCTCTGCATTACCTAACCTCCAGCTATAAAAAAGGACATTAAAAAAACCAATTGCAAGGCAAGAATAGCCATAAGGGCTTAAAAGTGGAAAAGCAAAGACAAGTAAAGTATCCCATGAAGCACCTGGAGAACTGTAAGCAAAAGATAACTCCTCTCATCACCTCACAGCCCACATGAGACTGTGGGGTCAAAGGAAAAATATCCATCAGCCCATTAGACATGTAAGTGTTTTAAAACACTCATAGAGTAACAACTACCGAATGCATTTACATTAATAACAGAGACTCCAGGAAGTTTTCTGGTTAGAAGCATGATGCTGCAGCAACCCATTTACAGCAGAATGGTTGCCAGCATGGGAAAACCACTCATCTACTTTTCCAAATTCATCCTATTCATTATTTTTCCATGCGTTTTTATGTAAGAAGGAGACACCTATGTCTCAACAGTAGAGCAGAGATACTGCGCTGTGTACACCCCAGTATTATGATACCATGGTGACATCCCCTCCAAACAAGGCGGTTAAGGGTGAATAAGCTTCCTCTCCCTGGTGGCTTTGGTTCCTCCCCTCTGCTGTCATGAGTCACCACATCCCATGTGCTGTCGTTCTGAACCAAATGCCTTCAGATCTGACACTGCAAAACTAACTCCAAACAATCAACTTTAAAAGTTTCTCCTACAAAGGAACAAAACCAGAATAGAGGATAATCTAAAGCCCAAGGGCAGCATTTTGGTGTCTGGAAAACTTAGCAAGCTGCCGCCTTAATGAGGAGATCACCTTTTCTGCCCTGATGATCACCTATGCCTTTTATGCATATAGTCTAAGTCAAAAAATGAAACAAATGCATAGTCGGCATCTGGCCCACAGACCAAAGACTCTTGAGCTAAAGGGAACATGTGTACCACTGCTCATCAGCCAGCATGTTTGGTTTGTAATCTGCCAAGAAACCAGTTGCAGTAGTGCTCTGAATGCCTCATCAGTTCCTGCAGCACTCTAAGATGTTCTGAAAGGCTTGACAACAACAACGAAACTCCATGTAGGTACAGGTGTACTGGTTTGCCATCAAGCCTTTTGGAGAATAAATAGGACTACGAAAACCTCCTATGGAAAAAAGCAACATAATAAAAATAAAAAAGCATTTGTAAAGCACATCTGCTATCCTCATTGTGTAAAAAAGAAGAGATTCAATACAGGCTCTTAGTAACTCAATGGCTATATGGAGAAAAGATCAACAGCATCCAATTGTTACTCAACCACTAAACTGTCATACAATACCAAACTCCTGGCCAGATTCATAAGAAGATAGTGGGGTGAGTCACTGCAGTACTTACTCATGGTGAAAACAGTAATACAACCTGGAACACTAACATCCTCCTATATCAATGTTGTTTCAGGAGGTAAAATAATATCAGCTGGGAGTCAGTTCATATCCTTTGGTGATAGCATGCAGCCTCATGAGAGCATGTCTGGTACGAAGACCATTAAGGCAACAATAGCTTTCATCAATTTAAATCAAGGTTTGGCACTAGCAACTACAATCCCACAATGTGAAAATGAAGTCACACATCTTTCATTCCAGGGCTCTTGCTGCCACAACATCTGGGTAGGAAGGCTGGAAGCCTACAGAAAGCAACTAAGTGCTTTCAGAAACCACGATCTCTACAAAATGCCAGATGTTGAAATGGTGTTCAAATAAACTATTTTCAAGCTGAACAACTCTCTAGCAGCAAAACTGCACAATAAAAAAAGAGGGCATGTGTCTAAAGCACTGGGACATGCCTTATACCGAAGTAGTAGTGGTGGGAGACATGATACTAGACAGAGAGAACACACAAAGGAAGCTGCCGACAAGCCAAGGACTTCACTGATGACACAAGTGGAGCCTAATCCATATCACAGATGCTACTGGGGCACGAGGAGAACTAAATTCACAATCTCTGTATTATTTATTGTCAGGACATTGTATCTAGTTATAAAAGCACTAACCTAAGTAACTTCTGAAAGAAAACACAAGCACAAAAATATGAAATAAGCTTCCCTGTCCATTCTGGTTTTGGACATGAAAACACAAATAGCTGCAGCAGGACTAGAAACCAAGAAGCTGCAACGTGGCTAATATTATGCTGATGAAAAGTAAACATGCAGAACTCGGTTCCTTTGCCAACCCTGCTGCAAAGTCACAACACACAGCATGTATTAGTCATGTTTCCCTTCTCCGAGGGCTTCCCCTCAGCCATGCTGTCAGTCTGATCGTTAGATAAGAGGGTTTTCACCCTCTTCCTACAATTACAGAATAAATAGGAGCCTCACTGCTTCCACTCCACCCTGCTTCCTCGAGTATCTCCACAGCTGTCCTCCTTTACAGCCTCCATACTGCTTTCTGGGAGGACAGAGGAAGCACTTGCCTAAAAACACTCTGGCAGGCAAGGCAGGAGAGAGGTTTTGAGGCCAAGATAGCAGTGCACTGTGCACACACAGACAGTTTGAGCCACTCGCCTCTGGCTGTCCCCTCAGGCTTCCAGGCTTCAGGTTGTCCTCCCTGGAATTCTCTCCCATGGGAGAGAAAAAGAAACACCTCACCACACAGCCAACTGCTCTCCGAAGTAGAGGTTATCGGAGTGCTTTCAGCTCATGGATGTGAACATGAAAGGAACTAGAAGCAATTAGAAAACCACCAGGAAACCAGTTTGTGCCATCCCTGCTCAATGCATGCAGCAAGGTTGTGTTCAGTGGCCTAACATACACTGGCCCTGCCTGCAGATCCCAGGAGAGGCAAGGAACGTCTGATCTGATATAAAGAGAGGCGGCAGGTTTCAACAGGATGTATTTACAGAGTGAGTTACATACAGCATAGTATAAACTGGATGCTACTGAGGTAGCACCTGCACGGGAAGCTCCGCTTTCTTCCTCCACCTTACCTAATGCCCCTTGGCAGATGTCTGTGCGAGTGGCACCACCAGCTATGAACTGGGGGCTGGAACACAGCTCCTGGGAACAAAACAAACCTCATGTTACACATATCCACAGGTAAGGGTGGGACCAGAAACCCACTTGCAGCAGAGTTAAACAAGGGATTGACCATAGCAGATAAACACCACAGAGATGGAGGAGGCCAGGAATGAGTGCAGGCACCAGACATGTAAGGAGCGGTGAGGACAGCAACCAAAGCTTGTGGGCAGCCATTTCACTTCACAGTATGTGCCAGGAGGTCCACTGTGTTTCTACACATGTGCATGCACCACTTTGCTGTTATCTCCCCACCAACGACTACCTCAAGGCCTTTAAGAAACATCCAGGCATCCTGGATCCATCTGACCCGATGGATGGCTCCTGTGGCCAGACAAGGCTGCTTTGGTAGTCATAAGTGCAGGCTTAGCGAGGGCTCGGAAAGGAAACCTCCGCATCACAGACAGCTCCTCTCTGCTAAGGTAAAGAGCTATGGATCTGAAGTGACAGCCCCACAACAAGCACTCTGTCCATCGAGGTTACTCAGGATGGAGAGACAAACGGCTTTGTTGCTGCTGGATTTCAGATAGAGCATGTTCCCCCGCCAGCCCAGACCCGGCGCAAAGGGACACCCGTCCTCGGGGCTCTGGGCGACCACACCGCAATCTGCAGCCGCCCGGTACTGACGGGAGAGGCTGTGGGAGCGGGTCTGGGCGGGGAGAAACGGGAGCGCAAAGAGCACACGCACAGCCCTGCAGGATTAAATCAAACCGAGGCTGGGGGTAAGGAAAGGAAAGTGGGGTGGAAAGACGCGATGATGCCGCTGAACGATGCTACTGAGCATCCCCCCCCCGCCTTACTCCCGCCGTACCGTGGGTCTGCGCCAGACGACACCCTGCGTCTTGTATGAATTGGGCCCCAGCTCTTGATAGCCGAGGGCAGCGGGGCCGGCGGGGAAGGACGGGTCCTGGAAGAGCCTCCCCTCCTGCAGGCACTGCTGCCGCAGCGCCCCGAAGTCCTGCCCCAGGTAGGGCACGGCATGGCTGTGCCGTCCCGCTCCAGCAGCCGCTGCCCGCTCCTTCGCCACAGCCACCGCCGCCGCCATCCCCGAGCCCCGCCTCGGCTTGGTCCCGCCCGGCCTGAACCCCCCCACCACTTGTGGGGGTCAGGAGTGTCGCCAGGGCTCGGCCCCGCCGCGTCACCCGTTCTCCAGAGCCCCACTGCACCGGGGTGAAGAAACAGCCTAAGAAACCGAGTGCACACACGGGTTCTGTAAAGGACGGCTACAAACAAGGAGGCTCCCTCTTTGTATAGTCACATGGAAGAGAGGAGGGGTTACCGCATAGTCATTAGGGCTGTAAGGGACCTCGAGATCATCTGGTCCATCTCCCGTGCCGAGGGAGGGTCACTAGAGCAGGTTACACAAGAATGCATCCAGGTGGGTTTGGAATGCAGAGAGGAACATTCAGCAGCCCTTCCAGTGCACAGGTTATGCCTGGGGAGATTCTGACTGGGCACTAGAGGAAGGTTTTTCACAATGAAACCAACCAGCCATTGGCATAATGGGAAGTGGTGGACTTCCCAGTGTTGGACGTGTTTAAGATTTGGCTGGACAGGGTGCTGTGGTATCTAGTCTAGGTCATGCTTCACTCAGAGAAGGCTGGACCAGATGATCCTTGAGGTTCCTTCCAAACTTGTATTCTATGATTTTATGCATGCATCAATTAAAAAACTGGTATTTCATGCATAAAACCCGTAAGTATCCATGTCCAAATCTGTGAGCTTAGAAAAAGCTGAAAAGAGAGGAAAAACTAATACAGCTAAAAATCTAATTTGATACATATGTACCTTGTATTGTCATCCTGGTACAGCTTTGAATGCTACATACAACAGAAACGATTTCCAGCTTGATTTGTCGGTGGTAACCGAAGCACGTGTTGCTGTCACTGCTAACATGAGCCCACCTGTGGCCCCCTGCACAGCCCAAACCACATGCAATGAGCTTCCCCAGATGTGCACCCCAGCTTCCCCAGATGTGCACCCCAGCCACATCGTGCAGGGAGTGTCTCTGTTTCAGCAGGGAGCTGCTGCCAGGGATGTCTGAAATGCTGCTGGCACACACGTGCTATGGCAGCTCTCCAAACGACAATTCAAGCCATTTGCTTCATATTTTAGGTCTGACTCAGGATGTGCTGAGTGCCAGGCAGCATTCCCGGGCAGTGCTGCCCCCGCCGCCTGCACCACTGCCTTGGAAGGAGGCGCTCCTCCTTTTCTGTGTTCTATCCCAAGGTCTGGATGCACTAAGTGCTTGTTTGGAACCAACTTATCAGACTAAAATGAATATTATTGTTGGAAAAATGCCCAAAGCACCGTAAAGTACCCAGCTGTACCATTTGCTGAGATGCGGTGGGAAGTTTTCCTTGAAAATTACAAATCGGAGGTTTTTCTTCATTGCAGATAGAGACATTGTGCCCTGATGCACTGGGAAACACTATCTGTTTGCTAAGTGGTTTTGGACTTCAGTCACTTATGATTCCTCTGCCTATACTCAGCACAGGTCCTGTTTAGAAAGTTGAGGTAGGAGGTTATTACTATTAAACAAGAAAACAAGATAAGCTTTGCCCATTCAATTCACAATGAAGCAGAAGAGGGTTCTAAAATCCATTTGAAATTAGGTTTGAGAGTGCTATGACCCCACCAGCCAGCAATGTCTATGCAGATAGGGCCATGCAAGAGAGCAGTCCTGACCTCACCTTTGAGGGGTGTTCAAAACTGGCCATGTGCAGACCAGCTTCACTCTGCTTTGGAGGTGTCTTCTCTTCCTTATGGGTTAGAGGGGCTCTCTTCATAAGGAGGATAATGGTATTTTTAGCAAATTATTGAGGCATGTGGGAAATCAGTCACACATGGAGAACTGGGAGTGGATCAGATAATGTTGTATCTCATAAGTGCTGGTACATGCTGTATGTGCTCAATCACTGCTACACCGAGCCAAGGTCTCCAGCACGGCTGTGCTGAAGCTCTAGCAGGACACAGTATGACACCTAATGATGATTTTACTTGCCCGTTTCAATTCATTAAGCACTGCTAAATTACCTCTCAGGCAAGAAGGCCATCTACTGAACCAGGAGACTAAGAGCCAACAGCACCTCACCACTTGGGAGTTCAACTCACCAGAAACTGTGTTGCATCCTGATGTGGCAGACTCAAGAGCTATGGAGCTGCTCAGAAGGCGTTTGGCTCCACGCAGTGGTTCAAAGCTGTACAACTGCCATAGAGCAGACCTCTCGTTTTTCCCCCAAGTCACAGTAGAATGAAACCAGTGTCAGTTCAAAGCAGTGGTTTTCAGAGGCCCACAAACCCGGCTTTGGTTTGTGAACTCCTCTAGCCACTTCCCAGCCAATGCAGAAGTTTAAACTGGGTTGCAGTTTGTCATGTAATCACTTTGCTTTTCTCAGCCATTCCCTCGTGTTCCATAGATGCTATTCATGGACCACTCAAGGGTCTGCTGGCAGTGTGCCGACAGCCTCCACATGGACAACCATCAAGAAGATCAAGTGTGTACAGGATGTTATACTGCTGCCCTGTGTGGTCAGAGTTACCAGAGTTTTAGTGTCTCTGTGATGGGACAGTGCTTGAGACAGAGCCAAACAGAAAGGAGAGGAACAGAAAGTAACAAAGCCAGAAGAAAATCGAGCCACCAGGGATTCAAGTAGGCAGTGGGAAAGGTATGTGCAGGAATGCAGAGAAAAGGTTTATTCACCGCCATGGCTTGGTAGACTGGTCCCAAACATATGGGGACTGTACTGTCCCAGGCAGTTTGATGGTAGACAAGGATTTATCTTATTATATGGGAAGTTGGTTGTCCTAGGAACCGTCTTACCAGCCTACCCACAAAGTCCTCTGTAGCCAGGTAAGTTGGCAGATGTGGGTGTGAGTGCACAAGTAGAGGAAATGAAGTTCTTCTGAGCACTTCATGAGCCAGACTTTGATTTTCTACATAGTCATGTATAGGCTTATTTTCTTAAAGAAGGGGTGATTTCCACCTGACTGTAACACCAGTGCAATGCTCCCAGCATCAACAGCCCCATAGTTTCCCACTAGCATCCCCCTAAAAGTATGCAACTTTTGAAAGAGAATGAAATTTGATTTTTTTTAAGCTCCTGCACATCTGCAGCTCTTCAAAAAAGTCCCTTTTTGCAGGTGAAGTGTTTTCAGCTATTGCTGCAGCAGCTCGTGCTGGTTACTGATGAGGAGCATCCAGCTGCCACTCTTAGCATGGAGTCCCAGTCAGGATGGGCTTCTCCTTCCTTACACCACTGTCAGCAGCTGTGAGCAGCTCAGGGCTGCTCTGCCCTGCAGCATCGCTGGACCTGGGTCATGCTGCAAAATGCATCTACCCTTGCCAGCTCCTTACAGTGCTGAAGAGCCATTTGTGGATCAGTCTGGTTGTGTCATGGAGTTTCACTCCTGGGGTGCTAGCAATGCCATTGCAGAATGTCATCTTTCTCCTCCTCAGGCACCAACACTTTTCTGGCTTTTATAAAACAAATGAACAGGATTAGGGCTAATTTCAGATGCATTTTGCTTTAGGGAACCTGCTAGGCTGCATCCTGTAGCAACCACTCCCTCCCCAAACATTTAGATAACATATTGCAACCTCTAGAAGAATAATATTGTAGACAAACATTTAGGACCTGCCATAGCTCACACTAGTCTGCGTATTAGTAGTCACTCCATTTTCACATTAATAGGGTAGGTAGATGCCCATGCATCTAGAATAAGAGAGGCAAGCATTCTAAGTCAAACTAATTCCTTTCTAAGCTGCAGGGTCTACAGTACAGCTAAACAACTTTAAATCTCATTAGGAAAGCGGTGCAGTGCAGGAGAACCATTTCATTTCTAACGCACTACAGCAAAAATATATCTAGAACTGCTAGATAATTGGTTATTCTCTTCTAAAAGGTTTCCAGAGGTACAGAACAGTCTTGATTTCATGGAATTTGCAGCCTTTGAAACCAAGATGATGGTTTCTTGGTTCTTTGCCATTTCTCTTATCTTGCTGTCACCAAGAAGGGGGGAGAGGGGAAGGAAAGCAGGAAGAACCAGGCAAAACTATGGAAATCTTAAAAAGAGCACAAATCTGAATGTTGTAACTTTTTACCTGGTTGCTGTTTCCCTTGGGGTTAATGCCTTCTGCAGCAGTTGCTGGGAGTCACAGGGAACCTGGAAACTTTTTCCCCCATGGTACAATTGTCATTTGTCGCTGTAGTCAACTATAGTCATAACATTTTCCTCTTCTTTATATCCTCTAGATGGTGCTTGTGTATCACTTTCCACACAAAATAAATCATGCTGACGCCAATCAAGCTTGGAAATCAGTCTGGAGTTCTGTATTGCTCATTGCTAGGAACAGAGGATTGTGGTGAGCACAATGGGTCCTGAACCAGTGCAGGCTTTCACCAGAAAAAATGGTTGTCCTCAGCCTCTTCCCAAATGTGATGTATATAGCACAGAAAAAATCCTATGGCACGTTTTACTAGAGTGTATGAAGGTTGAAATCTGATTGCGTTTCCTCTGTATCACACATTAACACACTGGTGATGATGCACAAGGATTCACCCCTTCTGTGCTCACTTGTGTCTGGTAGCAACTAGAGTTACAGTGCACACAGCATATCAACTGTAAGTCTAAAGAATACATTGGAAACAAAAAATTCCTGAGCCAAATTCCCCAGGTCTGTGAACAACATTGCCACAGCTTGCAGCATAGAGCAATTAATTACAGCAAAGTGGGAGCATGCCTCTGGACCAGAAGAAGAGAGGAAACTTCAGCACAAGATGCTGGGGCAGGGAGGGAAAGCAGCAGTATTCTGCCTCATGAGCAGAGAAAATGGGTACCTCTGAATGGGGCTATATACGATCTAGAAAGAAAGAACCTCTCCCTTCCACCATTAATGATTCCACTCTTCACTCTGGTTCAGTACATGGGGTCACCTAGAGGTACTGAAATGCAGGAGAGATGAAAATTCTGGCTATCCATCTCCTTTGCCCAATTTCAACAGTATTGATTGAATTTGTGGATAACCAGTACAGCAGCACCCTCAGCCCAGCCTTCTATACCTGTGCCCACCTGGAACTGGCCAAGTCATTTTGTTTCCTCTCTTGCATTCATGCTCTTCAAATATTTGCAGACAGGCCACCTGGCTAGCCTCTGTTTGCACTGTTTATCTCAACAGGTTTCAGGCCTTAAATATTCCCTCTTCCCTTCTCCACACCTTCTCTCTAAACTTACCAAGGGGTAGTCATCAAACACGCTCTCTGGCAAACAAAACTGCTGTTTCCCCAGCTCTTAGCTTGACACGCAGGGGGCTTTGCTGGGGAAACGTGGCCATTAAATAGGAAGACAGCAGAGAGCAGCTATGCTCCATGGAAAATTGCTCCTGCTTGAGTTTTGGAACCTACAGACACTTGCAGCCACCTTGCCAGGGGGATGTGCACTGCTGGGGCTGCCAGGGTAGAAACTTGGAGGTTTTCTACTACAAGAACAGGAATCATTGTTTTTTAAGGTCTAAAAAGCCTTCTGCACTTGAAGTTTGCTTTGGTTCTTGCTTGTAAATATTTTATGCGCAGGAAGCACCACCAACAGACTGTAAATATGACGGTTAACTTACTAGCTGAGATAAGATCCCAGTTTTATAGATGGGGAAGGTACAGTGACTTTCACCCATGGTCACACTGGAGATGGGGAGCAGGGGTTATCAGCTTGCTTCCTTATCTGGTGATACAATTTTCCATTTTTGGCCTAGGCTAGGACTATATCCTTGCCCTCTGCAGGTCATAGGGCCAAGTGGCCATCTCTAGCTCTGTCAAGCTCACACCTGTTATTGCTAATAAATTAACTTGGGAAATCATACTACTTTGGCAGTACCAAAGGGATTCTACTTTTTTGTTTAAAGATCACTAAGGCTGGAAGTGGGTTCAACTTTTCAACTTTAAAACTCAGTGGTGTCTCCGTAGCCAGGTAAGCTGCAGCAATAGATACCCAGCTTCAGGCTTTGTAACCCTTCAACAGTATAGAGCCTGATCTCAGAAGGAAGGAAAGGAGTTTTAAATTCATCCCGACTCAAACCTGACTTTCAGCACACTGAACACACATACACACACACACACACACGCAGAGTTACTTCCCATGTGTAAATAGGTGTGTCTGCAAAAACACTGATTTTCCCTTGCTCCTTGTTAGAAGCATATCTTTAAAAGGGGGAGAAGAAAAAAAGCAAATAAGGTGGGAGTAATGCAAGGCAGGCCACAGTCCCAGCAGCAGCCCCCACCAGCTCCCTGCCTCTATCTCTCAAGTACATCTTAGGTACATATTTGCTTTTCTGGTGCCTCCTCCCTCCAGGGCTGTTGGAGCACTTAGGGCAGCCGCCAGCTCCACCCCAGCCTATTACCTGCCCGTATTTACCTCCTCTTGCCCAAGAGGCAAAGCCAGAGCCAGAAGGGTGGCCAGCCATGTCCAGGGTTGCAGCAAGGTTGTGCCAAGAAAGAGAGGCTGCAGACGGGCTGGGATCCAACAGGAATGCCATCAAGTATTTGAAGCAGGACTACGAAGCTCTGAAGCAGCAGTGCCTGCAGGCTGGCACTCTGTTCAAGGATGAGGAGTTCCCAGCTTGTCCTTCTGCTCTGGGCTACCGGGACCTGGGACCATATTCCTTCAAAACCCAGGGGATAGTCTGGAAGCGCCCCACGGTAAGAGTGCTTTATAACTATCTGTTTTACTGGGTTCAGACCTAATCAGATTCCACCTGGACATCCATGCTAAATCAGTGGTGAGTATCCATGAATACCTGTTATCTGTAACTTTTGGTTTTTCCTTCTATCATCTTGCTATAGCAGATGCAAGGTTGAAAAAGAATAGGGAAAAAAGAAATCAACATCTTCTAAACTCTTTATAAAGCAAGGAATCCTATTACTACTCCATGGGAACCTGCTTCCTCCCTATTCGTCCTATCTCCACAGAGCTACAAGTCCAGGGTGCAATCCAGAGCTGGGCACAAAGGCTTCATGTGCATCCAGACAGACCACAGAGCACCCCAGGAGCCATCGACCAACTGTAACAGTATCTACACCAAGATCTTCCCATTGTGCACCCCAGGAAAGCAGGCTAATACTGAAACAAAATCCTCTTGCTCTCTTCAAGCTACCTATGACAGTTAAAGAACAGCTAAATGGAACTGTTATTACTGTTCTTATATCCTAAAAATGGCTTTATATTTTAAAAAATCATTTTCACCAGAAAATATTAGATGCTGATTTTCTTTTTTTTAAACCACAAAATCAGGGTTTTGGAGAATTTTCTGCACACACATTTTTCAGTCATTTTTTTTGGTCCCTACTTTGCTTCTCCTTTGTTGTTTTGCCTCTTGATATCAAGAAAAGCTGAAAAACAGGAAGGAAGGAAAGACCTCAAGCAACTTTCCTTCCTCTGATGGGGGAAAGTGAGAAGCAAGGAAAATATGGAGGCTTACCTTTTTAGTATGTTTTTCACCTGAAAAGTGAGAACCAGAAGCTTGCAGGTTTAGTAACTGCAAGTTTCTATGCTGGCAGCACTGTCTGTCCCTCAGCATCTCTCTCTGGCACCTGGATGTTTCAGCAGCAAGTACCCTTGGATGTGTCTCTTGGCTTTGCTGACCCTCGGCAAAGAGCAGCCTCAGAAAACTCAGTGAATTAGCCTTGGTCTCCTCATGCAAGAACAAAACTGTGCCTGCTGCAGGCAGAGACACAAACTCTCCTCCTGTGACTGCAGGATGATGGGATCACTGTTCACTTACCTGCCTGCATTCGAAACAAGCAGCATGACCCAGAGGGCAATCTGGAAGAGATCTGCTGGAGAATTACCTGCTGAAAACTAGGTATCCACTAAGGCCATTATCCCCAGGCTGTGACTGCTGAGGTGCAGACAGTGAACGTTAGATTCACTGCCATCAAAAACTTACCTTCTGGTTTCAACAGTGGGCTTATAGAAAGGGAGAAGGTGGAAATGCAGGTGTGTGCAAGGTGTATGAGGCCCTCTGCAGTGGCTCAGAAAGGATGAAGGGTGAGAAATCAGTTGTACACAACTGATTGCCACCAGGTATGCTGCTTTGGAGGGAGGTAACCTCTCACAACTCCTATCCACTGGGGCAGCTGACCAGCTGGGAAACCACAGAAGCAGAGTGGATGCAGCTGAGATCACACCTATTGCAAAGGGAAATACACAGACTGGTTCTTCATCACGCACAAGAAGTTCTGGGTTGCCCCACAGGATGCTCATGCTGACAACTGCTGCTCTCTGGGAGAGCTGGTGACTGCCTAAACCTTCCTTCACCCTGCTTGCCAAGTTAGGCTTCCTATAAACTGCCTCTTGCTGCCATCCAGAAGCTCATGGAAAACTCTTAGGAGAAAGGGAAGGCTTTTGTCTCTAAAGAGACAATATTAACTTCTTAATTCAGGGCATGAATTGTTGGAGGCTTCTGAGTTGGGATAAGGGGGACAGCCATTGCCACAATCTACTTGTCTGGCCCCAAAGCACCACGATGAAAGAGGGGTCTCTAATAAAAACATTTGTGCGGCTGGCCTTCCAGGAAGTAGGGAACCATCCTCTGTGCCAGCGGCAGTAGATACTCAGCATGGCTCCAGAGCCAGCAGCAATGGTCACAAGCTCATTTGCACTGAGCCAAAATGACAGCAAGGCAAAATAAGATGTAAACGCTGAGGTTGAATTTTCACCTCTGTCCCCACAGTAGCAAAAATTCTCCCCAAGATTGCAGACAGTCTCAAGTAGCAAAAGGCTTCAGGGTTTGCCTTGAAAACATACATGCAGCCTTCAACAAGGCAACGCTGTTCTGACATCATGTTAACCAGACAGAGGACAAAGGGTATATTTTTAATGACATGTTGAAGATTCGTAGTACTTTCTGAACATTGAAACAAGGAACAAGAAATGGCATTTTTTCAGATCAGAAAGGGTGATGCATACTTTGAAAATGTGTTTTTCAGGAGTTATGCGCCAACCCTCAGTTTATAGTTGGAGGAGCGACTCGGACAGATGTCTGCCAAGGAGAGCTGGGTATGTACAGCACCTCTGAATTCAGGTTTGGAAGAAGACATACAATTAAGCTTCACTGAAAGATTCCTCATACACTGACTATTGTACTGCTGTCTCCAAGACATAGCATAGAGAGAGGCAAATACCTAAGAAGGGGACTCATGCATTGGTGACTGAGACAGGGTGTATATGGGCTTGTAAGAGCTATGTCAAACCTGGGAGACAGCAAACCAGGTAGGAAGCTACTTATCCCATTGTGGGGAGAATACTGGCTTGCTTTTCACCTCTTGAGGCAGAGCTGGACACCAGTCTAATTATGACAGCACTTACCCTGAAACAAGAGTGGGCTTCATGTCCATTCCAACAAGAGCAGCTATAAAGACTCAGGGGACAAGGGACACTGGAGAAGTTTCACCCTGCAGCCTAGTCGTTTGGGAGGCAGAGCAGGTTCCAGGCTTAGTTTCACACAAAACAAATACACAATCAAGGAACAGAGCAGGAACTGGTTTAGTCCAGGGGCTAGGTCTATGTCATGTCATTTCATGCCAAGCAGGATGGCCCATCTGCTTGCAAGTATGAGTTAAAAACAAGCACTGCATTATAAAAAAGGAACAGAGTACGTAAACTTTGTAATAGCATCCACAAGCAAACTGTTCCAAGCTCCGCCTTTGTCTAAACAGAGCTCCTACACAAGTAGCCAGGAGGGAGCTTTATCCCCCCTTTGAATAGCTGCTGCCGCAGCCTGGTTGCCTGCCTGCCTCTCTGATAAGATCCAGCTCCAGAAGACAGCAGCAGCAGCCTCCCCTGACTGCATATAGAGGCAAGAAGGCTGAAGCTCTTGTAATGAGAATTTGATAGATTAGACCCAGAGAAACAGCCTTTCTCCCTCCTGTGCTGCTTACTGCAGTACTCCTGACCTTACTGGTCTTCTAGCCCATCCATTGTGTAAATGAGATTCAAACCATTTCTGCAAGTCATTCGCAATAAATAATATCAATGCTGGTTCTGTAAACAGAGCACCATTAAAGCAATTGCTAAAAAATTCCCTGGTGTGTGGGTTTGTGCTCCAAATGCTAAAAATAAGATGCCCGATCATACACTTCCTCCAGAATATTTATTCAGTGGATACTGGAATAGAGGATGGGGAAATCACTTACTGTATTTTAGGGGAATGGTTCAGGTAAGTAATAAAAGTGATGTTTCTTGTCACCTCCAATTTGGGAAGTTTCTATAATTGTGTATATATGTATATGTAATATACATGTATAAAAGATTGCGTGCCTGAAGTAAAACCTCATTTTCCTTGACACTTTACAAGCTAAAGAACTGACGAATATTACCTGCTCTTAAACTAGAAGAGGTCAATGCACTATTTATATTGAGCCTAAAAACTGAATGCAATATCCTGAGCCTCTCTTGATTTATGTCACATCTTAAATGTCTCTGTGGAGTCCCAGTCCTTTGTGCAAAATGGGCTTTCATTAGAGAGCAGTGCCAAAACCCACAAACTAACTAGCAGTACTGTACCCAAACCTATGAATCTGGGTGTCTGGCTATAGGCTTTCCCAAGCCAACCTTTGGTGGGCAGTGGCCCAAGTGCTAGTCCTGAAAGCTACCCCTTAACCTAGAAGAAAACCTCCCAGATCTCCTTTTGTTTGGAGCTTCCTTTTCTTTCTCTTTCTCAAAAAAAAAAAAGGATAAAATAACCAAAGATAGAATCATAAAGTAGTTTGGGTTGGAAAGACCATAAGATCACACCATTCTAACCCCCTGCCATGGATAGGGACATCTCACACTAGACCGTGTCACCCAAATCTCTGTCCAACCTGGCCTTGAGCACCACCAGGGAAGGGGCTTTCACAGCTTCCTTGGGCAGCCTGTTCCAGTGCCTCACCACCCTCACAGTAAAGAACTTCTTCCTTATGTGTAGCCTGAACTTCCCCTGTTTCAGTTTGAGCCTATCACCCCTTGTCCTGTCACTACAGTCCCTGATGAAGAGTCCTCCGGCATCCCTGTAGACCCCCTTCAGATACTGCAAGGCTGCTATGAGGTCTCCACGCAGCCGTCTCTTTTCCAGGCTGAGCAGCCCCAACTTTCTCTGCAAGGATGCTTACATTCACTTTTACACACACTGACTCTTCACAGAAATAATCTTCAGGCATGGTACTTTCCCTCTAGCGTTCAAGTGTTTGCTTTGCATCCCTGAGGCATACTATGCTCTTTTGGTATTTGATCCAGTACCTTGAATATCAAAGTCCTCTTACTAAAGCCCTCACTTCCATTGAAATGGACCCTGATTACATATTTACATAAGGCAGATACGTGACCTGTTAACAAGTCCTTCAGGGAAATAGAGCCTATTTTTAATAATCTCTGACACGTTTCTTTTCTTAAAAAAGAATTAAAATTAACACTGCAGTTCTGGGCTTATATGAACAAAAGGAACAAGGAAAGCCAGAGCTAATCTCACTCCATTAAACTGATTTCTTTGACAACAGTGTAAGCTAGATGAGTATCAGCTTGGGAAGCTTGAGGGGAACTTGAAAGAGGAAATATTTCAAATGTTCTTTGAACCATACCTTTTTGATAGCCTAGTAACAACTTGCAATGAGTCACATAGTCTCAGTTATTAAAGGTGACTTATGAAGTTTTCTTGCAGCTATTTGAGCAAGTTAACCCCAGAATTGTTTGCAGAAATTCAAGAAGCAAGTGGCATAAATTTAACTTAAATAATAAAAAACACACTCAAACCCTCTCAGTTTAATAATAGATTTCCAGATCCGTGCTGTTCATATTCATGGGCATCTTCTGTCCTGAAGGAGACTCAGAGAGTACTCCAGACAATGCAGCTCCCTTGGCCTGGGCTCTCAAGAAGTTCCCTGAAGCCAGCGCGATGCATCAGTTCACAGCAGCTGAGGAGCCCACCGCATCCATGCTTTGTTTGTGTCTTAAGGGCAGATCTGAGAAGATTATGGGTAGATTGGAGAACAAACCAAAAACCTGATAGCTCTGAGATAAATCTGATACCTTCCAAGTGAGCCTTTGGAGCTCCTACGGGCAGGAAAGTGCTTAGTAGTTCTGGTTTTGTTCACACATTTCTCTACAGACATTAATATGTCTTCTGATGTTCAATCCCATGGGCACTGGAGATTCTACATGCCCTAAATCTTGAACAATGTATTCACTGACAACTCTGAGACCCCGAAGAGAAGAAAACCTGTTTCTTTGCTGGGTGCTCCTTTGCCTTTCTGTCCGCAGCTGCAGAGCTTAATTCATTTCCATAGAAAAATTCAGGAAGCCTTCTTTAGAAATGTCAAAAGAGGAACAACCTTTACTGCAGAAATTATAAAGCTCTATGTACTTCTCTGAGGTCTGGTAGGTTTATGAGCTCTAATGAAGGGCTTCCAGGAGAGGCTAAAGCTGAGAATCAAATCTGCTTGACAAACAGAGAAGCAAGAGACACAGCATTGTATTTGGGTCCCTTCTGAGCACCTTCTGAAACAGCAACAAACCAGGGTATAGTCTGGAGGGAGATACTTCTGTCAAGGCCAGACAGAAGCCTTGGGCGACATGGTCTATGGTGAAGCATCCCTGCCTATGGCAGGGGGCCGGAACTAGGTGATCTTAAGGTCCTTTCCAACCCAAACCATTCTATGATTCTACTGTCCAGTTAGGTCTTTGAACCAGACACTTGGACTTTTAGCTGAAACTCACCATCACCAGATCACTGAAGAGTTTATATGCTCTGTGTCTAGACACTTTGATGATCGTTAAACCAGAAACCAAATGTGGCTCTGTAGCAACTGAAACTAATCAGATTTCTCATTTATTTTCTGGCCTCTGCAAATGCAGCATGCTTGGGTAAACATCATCAATACAGAGGAGTCACTCAGCTCCCAGGTCACCAAGGATAAGGAATTCTCTGCAGCAATTCGATTATCTCTCTAAACCAGGAGGTGCTTCTGTAGCACTGAGAACACGAGCCATCTCTGTACATCTGCGAGCAGCAAGTGGTTTTATTTCAGGCACACTAAGACACAGTAGTTCTCCAAGATCATGTGGATATATATATATATGCATACACACAGAGTGAGGCTTCACGTTTACACTTTCCATCAAAAAACTCAAGGTCAAAAATGCTCATTTAAATCTAAAAATAAATAAACAAATAAGTAAGTAAATAACTAAATACTGTATGTTACCAACATTATAAATTACTTCAGACCCAGGAATCAAGCTGGCTTCTTTTTAGCACATTCAGCAGCAATGGTAAACACTGTAATTGGCACTTGTCTGAAAGTTCTGTTCATTAAATATGAGGCTGAACACAAAGCAGTGTATGTGCCTGTAGGTGATTTAGCCTTGCAGGGCTAATGGTGAGAAAACTTGGTTAAAAATTCATTCCTATAAGCTGAAAGGCTACAACTTCAAACATATACGGTGAGCAGAAATGCTTTTTGATAGTGGTGTTCTTCTGTCTATAACTGGATTGGAAATGCATTCTAATTAAATATTTAATTCACTGGCCAATTGGCCTCATTTTCCTCTTCCTTCAAAAATTAACTTTTTAGGAAAAGAAAGAAAGAGTTTCCTCACAGTTTGAAAATTTACTCATGACCTGCAGCTGAATCAGGACAAGTTTGAGTTGTCCTATACTAGCTGCCTTTCTAAGGAGCTTTTGCACTGTCCTGAAGGCACAGCCACAAACAAAACTGAACTTTGCTGCTGGCAAAATGCTGCTGAACTTTGAAGAAGGAACATGTACTGTCGACTTGTACTCTTTTAGGACTAGCCATATATTACCCAGTAGAGCTGAGAAAACTTCTTAACAGGCCAGGATCCCATTGTGATGTACAAGAAGTTAAGAGGCAACTTGTGCAGTTTAGGCTTCATCCTGGAAGGTCTTTGATATGAGCAGATTCCTGCATCCTCTTTACTTCATCACAGGAGCTTGGATGTCAAGCATCACTTGTATATAAATATGTTCCCAAACCATGTGCTCCTAGGCACCCCATGCAAACCTTCCTTTTTATTATGTTACTGCACAGTAGCCAATTCCTAGCTGGTTCCTTTTGGAGTGCATGGCTGTTGCTTGTTCAGCCACAAGCTCAGCCAAAGATATTAGGCTCCCAAGCAAGGTTTAGAGATAGGACTCTGCATATTTTCCCAACTCAATTCTTCCAACACAATTCTTTCCATACGTGCTTTGAGCAGATTTGCCCCTAATGCTTCCCTAGGAGGTCTAATTGCATGGTGTGCTTGCAGGAGGCAGAAGCACCAATGTCATTCGTTCTCCCAGATGCCAAGAAGTAAATTCATAGTGTAAGATAGCTGTAAAGGATTTCACGCTGCATTTGGCATCTTATGGAGTTGAGATTCTGGAATTGTTTAGCTCTGAGTCAGGGAAGTAAATAATGTATTTAAGGAAATCCGTCTTATTTCACTGACTTTTCTGCCTAATTGTGCATCAAACATACACCATCCTCAGCAAAGCCCAGAGTAGTTTCCTCTTCACTAGCTGTAAAAACCTAGCATGGACCAGGAAGGGGAAACCCTTATAGATGTTGTACATTGGGAAAGCATCAACTTGTCACTCCCGCAGACCTTCTCTAGTCTCATGAGTGGAGGGACACCACAGGAACACCAGGACCCCCACCCTGCAACCTTCTGTGCTCCGCAGCATGCCAGGAGCAGCCAGGGCAGCAAGAAAGTCTGGGGTAGTTGGGAAAATGAGGGCTTCATTTACAACCTTATAAGGCTTTTCATCTTCCTCCTCTGAAGAGTCATTCCCCAAACTTATCACCATCATTGCTTTCTCTCCAAGAGAAAGGACAAATTATAACAGCATAAGGAATACACCTGTAAGAAGGAAAGCCCAGAAGCAATACATATAAAGCAGATCTGGGTCTTCTGTCTCATTTTTTGCTGCTCCTACATTTTCTTGGGAGAGGAGTTTCTTGTAGCCTTTCCCCCCTCGCTTGCGCTCTCCTAATTTTGCTTATTTTATATATAGATACCTCAGAGTGGGAAGAACCTTCCAGACCAGGGGGTTGAGCCCTCTTACACAGAATGCAAAAAAACTTCAAAAATAATTAAGTTGAAGATGAACTTAAGGTTTTTGCTCATAGTTATTCTAGAGGCTGAGGCTTTTGGATTCTCTTTTCCATATGCACAGCAGCAACTCTTTCCCATTTCCAGTTTAAACACACCACAACCCTTTTGATTTGTCTGTGCTTCTGTAACAGAAATCTTACTTTTCAAGTAAGAGCTTTTGGCTCAAACAGCTTTTCTGTAAAGTAGCATTCAACCTATCTCACCCTTCCTCTTCAAACTTCACTTGTGTAAGATGAGCAGAACAAAACTTCAACCTCTTCTCCTAAGAAAGGCAGATGGAGGGGGAGAGGGAGATAATCCAGACATGTTTCTACCCCTTTGTAGCTTGAGTGCTCTTTCTTGAATGTGGCAGCCAAGATAACACAGAGAAATCCTGGGGCAAGGTGCAAGCAGCACCTCTTACACTTAGTCTTCAATCTTGATTGGAAACAGAAGGGAAATACTGGGTACAGGATGGAAACTGGCTGGCATGCTGCATAGATCACTCTTTTGCACCCATAATCCAGCCAGCCAGCTCAGGTGGTTAGTTACAGGTCATCACACCAGGGCACATCTTTGTTGGTGTTTATCAAGCCTCTGCTTGCAGAGGTGGAAACAACTGTTTCTTGCTCAGCTTAAAAGAGATGTCTGAGTATCACCCAGTGTGTATAGGAAGCAGGGAGTGTGAGAAACAGCAAGTCCCCATATCTTGCCTATACGAGTGTATTCATGATGGCACTATATCATAAAACCCAAGTCAATATAAAGAGTTAACTGCTGCTCTAAGATACTAAATCATGCTACAGACTAAACTCTTTCTTCTGTTTCTCTGCTTAGCTTATTTCCACTGAAGCAAGAGCTATTATGCCAGATTCTTCTGCAGAATATGCACATGCATAAAGAAACTATGTCTTGGCACAGATAATCCACAGGGAACCAGGAAAATAGACCTTCAGAGCAGTTTTGTTCTCCCAGACTTTCTGCACACCTCAGAAATAACACAGAATCACAAAAGTGTTTCCTGCTGTTTGCAGCATGCAAACACTGTAAGAAACCCAGGAGTCACTGAATTTCCCAGGGGCACCACCTTTCATGTGGTAGTAGCTTCTACTTATCCAACCTCCAATCCACAACAAGCAGGTAACTAAGCCTGCAAACAGCTCCAGCTGCAGGATGGAGAGCCTCCAGGGAGGGTGCCCATCCCTACCAGGACAAGGAACTGGCCAGAGAAATGATTCATCTCCTTACAGTGTTCCCAGGCAACTTCAGCTTTCATTAGACTCTTGGGCAAACCTGTAGTAATAGCTCTAAGTGCTGGTTCCAATTCAGACCTTTGAAAAGTGGGCTAAGGAGGAATAGCCCCCCAAATCTTCCTGCTATCCATCAAACCATCTCCAAAGATAGAAATGGAAGTCCCACCATTCTTTTATCAACTGTCCTGGGTTCAGCAGTAGCAGTCATTTTTTCTCCTTCTCAGCAGCTGGTGCAGTGCTGTGTTTTTGACTTTCAGCCTGGGAACAGCACTGACAACACCGATGGTTTTAGTTGCTGCTCAGTAATGTTTACTCTGATCAAGGACTTTCTGAGTCTCATGCTTTGCCAGGGAGGAGGGGAA
>JASSUY010033167.1:0-21146 GCA_032466535.1 Forpus xanthops
ATGTTATACCTGAGTTACTAAACTGTTCTTATCTCAACCTGTGGGAGTTGCATTCTTTTGATTCTCCTTCCCATCCCCCAGGACTGGGGAGGGAAGAAAGAGGGGGAAGTGAGTGAGTGAGCAGAGCTGTTTTAGAGCCTCAAACCACGACATAATGTAACAATATTCTCTAACACTGTCATATCCAGAATGAGCTGTGGTTCATTTTCTGACTCTCTACTGCCAGTGAAAAGACATCACCTTTTTGTTTTAAAGAAAAAAGCTTCAGAAATAATTTGGCAACTGATGTTACCTAATTTTGTGAAAGAACAGTGAGTCCAAAAGTCTTACTTCTAAAGCAAGCAATTTTACTTAGAGAGTAGAACAAAAGAATGACTTCTTGGTGGCGCCCGCCTTAATTTTTATCTGTCAGGAGAACTATCTTCTCACTTGCTCTGTCTTTTCCAAAAATCACAATGAATGAAAAATGGCAGAGAAAGTGAAAGGAAATTTGTCTTCATTTTATGTCGACTGTATAGTGGTGGCTTTGTGGTGTCTTAAAACACATCACAAGAAGCCAACTTCCAACATCCTTCAGAGGTCTTCACTAACTACCTTGTACTTGCACAGTTCTCATGCATGTGTGAAACACTACAGAGTAGCTCTGTTGGGTATTTTTTGTCCAAATGGAGACAATAAATCAAAATATAGATGCTGAAGACAAAAAATTAGGTGTGAAAGTCAAAGGCCTGGAAAGTAAAGAACTCATCCTTGACAACGGTAGTTTGCATGCTAGTTGACAAGGCTTCTGTTGGCTGAAGCCATGGAAGGGTCAATGTTAATTTAGCTTCCCTGGATTAATTCAGTTGAGAGGATTTCAGTGTGATTTTGGAACGGAGCAGAGAAACATTAGGTTGCCTGCTTTAAACACTTAAAGTTAGGGGAAGAAAGGTAAAGAGATAGAAGAAGATGAGTATGAGTTTCATATGACCATCTTTTCTTCGCTAGATTTTCAACATCACCACCACCCCACCTCTTTTTTTTTTAACCTAGCAAGAATTCAGGATGCTATGTTGATTCTGCACAAGATTAACAGTCGTACTAAAACACAGGGTCTCTCTGCCAATATACAGGATACTAAAAAGGGCCATGTCTTTCTCTGATAATAAATCATTCACATGCAGGGAAAAATTCTCCATGTAATCAAAGCAGTGGGCAAGATCTTGGGTGTCTTTTCTCTGTCCTCTTACTGCTAACAGTAAGAACTTATCGTACTTTACCAAAGCTGCAATGAGACCGTTTCAAGGAGATAATTAGCTGTCCCGTATTACTTTTAGAAGATCATTAGAGACCTTTAATATTCTTAAGCACCAAAACACAATAGATTTTCTCTAAGGAAAAACCACAGTGTTCCCAAATACAGCTCATAATGATAGACTATCCACTTTTTTTTTTTGCAGCAATTAAAAGGTGGATGCATACAGCATGGACTGCTGCAGCAGCAAACTTGGGGAGTTTTCATGATTCAGCTGGCTTGTGTGCCATTAACCACTATTAGATAAGTACAGCTTCCAGATCATTTACCCACTTCAGATTTCACCAAAATATGAGTTATAACCAAACACCAGAGCATAAATTTGTTACTCTATAAAACCTGACAATTAAGTAGGCCTCATGAAGATGCAGCTCTTTTCAGTGAAAAATTGCAAGTAAGTAGTAACAGAGCGTTATTGAGAGAGTTCAGAAAGTCCTTTACTGTAAGGTAAAAGGCTGTATAAAAAAATACAGATAGCTAGAAGATTCAGTAAGTCAGTAGATTCTCATCTTTCAGAGTAAAAAATTTCTTGCTAACTTCACCATAGTTCTTGCTTACAGGGAAAAGAAAAATATAAATCTTTCTTTCCCTCTTGTTCATTCAAGTAACCAGAGAAAGAGATATGGACAGACAAAAATAACTATCATAGAATCATAGAATAGTTAGGGTTGGAAAGGTCCTTAAGAATCTTTAATAATAATACTACTCCTATTTAATAAAAGTTATTAAATAGAGAAATTCTACCTTTTATAAAAGCTGGAAGGAAACAATGGAATAACCCAAGAAACTATTTAGGAAAAGGAAATCCAAAAGGAAAGTTGTCCTAGAGGGATTCATATCACACAGTGGTAAAGGTAGAATTACAGAGGAAAACTTGTTCTGTTCTTTGAGGACGATACATACATGATGGTATGCATATGCTTCCATTTTCACCTGTTTCTCAATCTTCCACAGGGGAACATCAGCCTAACCAATTTATAATGCAAAGGTACAGAAGAGTCCTAAAGAAAAAAGCTGTTGATACTAAATGATTTTTTCCCCAGGATTTAATGGAACAAAGGTATTTGATTACAAAGGAAAAATATTAATTTAGCACACAGAATGGCACTCCTGGTCCATGCAGAATATGTAGCGGGAGATCAGTTTGTCTCTTTGGTTTAAGTAGTCCAGTAAATTCAAAACCAGAGTAAGTTTAAGAATTTAAAGTGGAAATAGGCAACATTACATTATAATAAGCAATGTTCAATCCCATATAAATGTTTGTAGAGCTTCATTTGTTTATGACCTGGAGCTGAAAGTTTGCGATGTTTCTCATTTGTAATGAATGATCAAACAAGTTTGTAAGAGGTCCTGGGGGATTCAGAGGGGGGAAGAGAGAAAGATTAAGGAGCTCTTCACTCCCACTCTTTTTTTAGCATCTATCGTTATTCAGTCTGACAGATTTAGAAGGGGGAAGTATTTCTTTTTCTGAAAAGATCTCCTAACTGTTGATGAAGCCGGAAGCCCAGCTATTAATACCATCCCCTATGACAGAAGTAAAAGGGCTGTTTGTTTATTTGGTGCAGTTTCACATCAGAATTTTAGTAGAGATCTGTGATTATGTCTTATTCTAAAGAATGCTGCATAACACCAAACAGTTTTGTGTAATTATCAGATAGCTGTCTAGTTGAGAAAAATTCAGAACATGACCATACATGACACTGAGAAGTAAAGATAAGATTGAAGATTTTAATGAAATCCTAATTCTCCGCTATAGCATAAGTGTCTTTACAAAACCCTAGTTCACTCCTATAGCAGGTAACACCCTGATTATCTGATCCTAGACATAATACAGCACTATGAAGTGGATCCTAAAGCCCTCATTTCTTCAAGCAATGATTCTTGTCAATAGCAGTAAATACAAAGCATTGCAATAGAAGCAAAATGTTTGCAATTTTACAGAGTGAGTTTTAACACACTGGGGCACCATCCTGCTGTTACTAGTGACTAAGGAAGAAAATGAAGGACGAGAATTAAAAAAAGAAAAGAAAAAGAGTCCGATCACTGAACCTCCTTGTATTCATCAAGGGAAGAAATGCATTCAGGCCCTTCTAAACAAACAGTAAAAATGCTACAAGTAGAATCAATACAGTACGAACAGTGCAAATCCACTCTAGCACAAAGCACCAAAACCTACTTCACCTGCCCAGTAACTAGTTCAGAATGTCTATTAGCTTTCCTCTGTATTTTTTAAAGAGGACTAGTTCAGTGTTCTGATTGTTAAACACAAAGTTAGGGCACTTGGAAGAAAGAAGCAGGAATGGTCAGGAAGAATCTAGTAGAAGAAAATCCTGAATCTGCTGTTGCATTTCTTTACGTTTCAGCAACGTTGGTGAGAGGAAATTGAAAACACTATATCTGAGGGAAACATGGAGGTGTATAATGGAAGGCTATGAAATTAAACTGAGATCTCACTACCAACAGCCACTTTGCATGGGCAGATGTTGAGGAACGAAGAAGTTATCAGAAATGAATTCTTAGAAAATGAAATAGCAACAGGGACAATACTGAGCAAAGTAGGGCAAGAAATCAAATGTAGGGATGCTACCCTGGTGAGAGCTACTCAATGTCAAAGGAAAAATAAGATGCAAATTTAAATATCAAATAGTTAGGCATTTCTAGTGCCTGGTTCTCTCTCTCTGCAATTCATTCTTTCACTTTTTGGGAAAAACACTTATCTGTTTTATCTTCACCTTTCTCCTTGGCATTACTGAGTCACAGGAATCAATGCATCAAAAAATAGGTGAGGCAATGATTATGTATGAACTCAGAACAAAAAGTTACCCTAAGTGATGAACAAGAAAAACTCCTTCTGAAAAAAGCCAGCAATCTTCTACTTAAGTGTTTTCTCCTGGGGAAAATACCACACTCTTCCCTAATAATTCTTCACCACAGCAACTTAATTTCTACAAGTCAAAAATGTCATGTGTGAAGCAACAATAAAACACTGCATGGTAATGATCAGCAGGGAGCAAAATAGATTTTCTGCCATCTTTTTTTTTTCCTTGTGCAACTCCATTGAAACCTCCAATATTTGTTTCAACACTGGAAGGGCTAAAAACTCTGGAGAATAGAAATTGTACAGCCTTGGAGCATTAAATGTACTCTCTACTGGTTACGTGAATCAACAACATACATAATTATATATTGATGCTTCCAAATAATCCTTAGCACACAAACTGTGGGTTAGTATAAAATGTGTGTGTTATCTCCCAATCCTGTTTGTTTGCTACTGAAAAGCTGCAAACTCCGTAACATTTACTGCCTCATACTATGATTGGAACTTCAATTCCTTCTGTTCTCTTCTCTCCAAATTTCTCTAAGATACTTCAGAAAAATATCTTCATTTTAAGGACTTCAAATCAACAGCTTTCCAGAGCACAGTTTTTTTTCCCTAGCCTTACCATTACACATACCTTCCAACACCTGATTCAGTCTTTATCAAGATTTTATGTAGCAAGAATCTTTGTGTGGCTTATCTCTATAAGTGCTTATAGCTTTTTGCCTTCAGGCTGTAAGATATGAAAAAAGTAATCAAAAAAAAAGGAAGAACCATTTTACTCCTTTCAGTTCCTGCCGCATTCCTAGCTTACATGCTCGGAGTCTCTGTAAAGCCCTGATTTGTCAGCTTGAACCTTTAGAGTGGCTTAGAGAAGTCATTACTTCTTTTATTCCAAGATAATCTCAAAAACTCTCTAAGGTATCAGTTACACCTGATCCTAAATTACTAATAATGAATCAAGTACAACTAAACAGCTTTGTTACAGTGGCTACTGCAGGTCATGGTATATAAGCCTTACGATTCAACAGATTCCACGGAAAAGATTAAACCTGACAGACTTCACTTTCCCTCAAATTCTCATTACCAATACTTCTTGGAAACATTAAGTTGATTATGGCTTTTCTCACATTACTGGCTATAAAGGCCTTTATATTTGTGTTGACATCATGAGACAACTATTGCAAAACGTCAGAAGATAAGTTTTGGCAAAACTATGAATTCTAAATAAAGAAAAATATCAAAGTAAGTATAAAATTAATTTGGATAACATTTCAAGGTCTGAGGTTATATGATTGCTGTCAGCAATTTATTTCGATAACATTTCTGTTAAATGTTAATTTTGATAAAAATTCTGTTATTATCAGTAACAGAAAGCAAAATTGTAAGACAGCTGAGGGCATTTCTAGCATTGTATTCATGCAGTCAATAAGGGATGCAAGCCAAGTCTTCTCATCTGGACTAACAATAAAGGAAATCATGTTATCAGCTGAGGAACTGAACACAAAAAAGAGGCAGGGACTGGTTTGACATACCACCGATCACTGTAATTTGAAAGAAGATACAAGAATTTGCCTTCAAAATTGAACAACAACAACAACCTCAAAAAAAGCACATCGGTTTTAGAAGTGGTTAAAAAAAAAGTTATCATATACAGAACTGCAGACCCAAATGAATCTTTCAAAGTTTTAATGATTTAAAACCTCTATCTTACTCTATCAATTATCTGTAAAAGGGTTTCTATTTACCATGCTGCTCATTATTATCTAGTGAATAATTCTAATGTGTTATTTTAAGTGGAAAATTAAATTTTGACACTAGTCAACTCAATGAGTCAACATATCAATGAAAAGAGTGCATATATATTGCAAGTGTGTCTTGGCTGGCTGCATGAAAACTGGTCCAAAACAGGAAGAAAAATGCCTAGAAGTCAAAAGAAACACCATTAGTATTTGAGCAGTGTACTTAAGCTGTTGGAGTTTCTTTAATACTCAGTTGCCAGTTACTCTGGAAGGGATTATTTTTTTCCCATGGCATCACCAACACTACAGTGTTTTAACTATAGCTGTGGAAACTAAGTAGTTGTTTTGTTCTTCTTTTGGAGTACATACAAATTCAAAGCTTGTCCTTTCTCTGTCATGTTCATAATCTTTGCAAGTAGCTTACAACTTCCAAACACTGACAATAATTGCCTGTCCCTAGAGATGGACCTGATCCCACAAATCCATTCCCAAAGGCTCCCACTGACCTTACGTGACGTTCACTCATATAACCAAAGCCAGCACATTACACCTGGAGTACTTACTTTTTATTAACCTGTCCAAAATTCCGATGTAAAACCCGTGCTGCTAAGCATAGCACAAACTGGCTCTCAGCGGAGAACTGTGTGAGCAACCCAAGGTCACTTCCTAGCTCTCTGAAGTCTGATAATACAGCGTACTTCAGCACAGTAAACAGACCTGATCACCCTTCAGTTTTAAGACATACTTTCTTTAGGCTAGTGATATTTTTCAGCTGTTTAAAGCACAAGACATTTCCTATGTTCTATGCACATAATTCTCATAAGAAGCCAAATTTCAGATACTCAGTAAAAGCATTTTTTCAGACTTGACAGTGTTATTTTAAAATTTAAATTATATATTAAGATACATTCAATGCTGAATAACGCAGATCAAAGGCAAGAGTTCAATGGAAGGAGAATTCGGTGGTTAAAAAACCTTAACAGAAAATCAAGTCCAGCTGTCAATACTTTTCAATAGAGATCCACATCAAGCCACTTTAAACTCCTCTCATAATTCTTCCCGCATTCTGTTATAAATCAGATCAAAATGTATTCCTAGTCAAGTCTCCTTTTTCTTACAGCATTTGATGTGTGTCTGTTGGATGAATTTCAAAAATTATGTACATGAAGTACTCCACAAGTATGAGACTACAAAGTAGAACAGCACAGAATACACAAAGCTTCTGTAACTCCTACCCTGGTGGCTCGTCTCTTTATCCATGAATTTACTTCCTTGGTAGAACAGGAAATATTTCATTGCAAAGTAGCATTAGATGAGAATGGATTCAATCTGTTGCCAGGTCACTTTTCATGACCTTCACCAGACTACAAAAGTTAATTTGTGTAAAATCATTTGGATTCTGGAGCACTGAAAACCACACTGAGGGGCTTACGTAATTTCCCTGACTTAGGGAGAAGGCTCTGATGAGACATTGTGAAATCTAAGAGAACGTTTTTTAGTTTTGACATAATTGTTTCTGCAACCACCATTCCTGGAATAGGCTGGCATTGTGCAAGGATTTTTAAATGGAATCAGGGAGAGAATCTGCAGGAAACAAGTGAAAATTGTTTGATTATTAAGTAAAAATATACTCTGTGGGGAAAAGCTCAAACCCATTGAATTGACTCCCTACAAACCATGAAGTCCAGATGATTTACTCCTATGGACTGAGCTGGGTTGGAGGAGTGATACCAGTTGATGTTTCAAGCACAACTCCAGATCTAAGGTGCACATTCACAGCAGATTTACATCTGAAACATTGAACTAGAATTTTGTGCATTTACCTGCTATATCTTATGGTACAGTTTGAGAAGGAGCATATTTTGAAATAACAAAGGAGTTGGATTATTTTTCTGTAAAGAAGAGTCTCCCTTTCTATCCACATCCTTGGAGTCATTGCTGTAAAACTATATCCCAAAATATTCCTTGCATCTCTGCAGGCTTCTTTAAAGAAGTTTCCTTAGCATGAAGCAAGATATCCTCTGGAAAGGAAGTCAACTTTAGATATTACTGGAGCCTGATGGGACAAGTTGCATCACTTCAGAGGGTTATTTATTTCTCCTGAAAAATTATGCCACCAGGTACTGCACCTGCTCCTTGCATACTGATAAACTGTTGAGCATTGCATTTGTAGTAGAAAAATATTACTCTGTTAGTGGGGAAATGGGAGGAGGCAAGATGTTCAACTAACAGTGTGAAATCTCAGTATCTTCAAAATACAATATATTTATTGTACCAAAAATATATATTTAAGTAGGTGATTTTAATGGGCTTCAATTCAAAAGCTTCTTCAAATAAATTAGCACATATTTCTGCTAATATGATTTACAACAAAAGACCTGTAAAGTAATCCCTACTGGAACTATGAAATTCATTTCTATTTTGCAAAAGACCACTTCCCTCTGTAGGGGATCAAGCTTGGTAAATGAAGATAGCATGCACATTGGTGAAGAGAGGCAAGCAATTCTTTGGCTCAGGTGGATAAATTGCCAACTTTCATGGTACAAAGAGAGTTTAACGCATAGCAAAAAAAAATACTGCGGCTATTCGCTACTACTAAATGTAACAGCAAAAACTCCAAGAGAGAAGCAGTAAAGAAATGTACCATAGCGTGGGCAGATGCCCACAGTACATTTAGAAGAAAACTGTGTCCTCTTAGATTTAAGGAAACAACTGTATTCCTATGATTTACTGTAATTTATCTGATTCTTAGCAAATTCAATCTTAATAATGCTCATAGAATAACATATGCATATGTATTCTTTCTCGTGCTTTAAGAGTCCATTTAACTTTTGAATGAAGGGAAGAGCACTTAGATGAGCAGTCACTGATGACAGACTATTGTTAAAAAGCCATCATATATTCAGATCCATCTGCTGCTATCCTGGGAGCAATGTGTTACAAACTAATAAAATTACTGTGGAGGTAGGAAAACCAGCAAAGACAATTTAAAAAGAAGAGCCATTTGTTTTATAGCTAGAAGAATTTCACTGGTTTATATCATGCAGAACACTTTAAAACACCATTTGGGCAAAATGATCTTCATTTCAAAATGTCCCAGTCATTTCCAGATTCATATTAGTAATTGTTTCAATTTTCCATAATTATTACATTAAAATATGTTATGCAATGCTTAAGACATGTCTGAAATGTGAGCATAAGCCTGAAATACATTTCCACATTTCTGAAATAAGCCAGTAATAAATGTTATATAAATATGGAGTTAGTCATATTATTAGGACAGTGAATACATGAAAAATATTCTGACTGGTTTTAATAATTTATCTACCCTATCATCTATTAAATACTACATATTCTTTTAATATTCACGTAGCCCCGTCAACCGAAGCACGGTTGGATGGATGCACTCGGAGTTGCAGTCAATGGCTCTCTGTCCAAGCAGACACTAGTAGCAAGCGGTATTCTCCAGGCTTGAGAGCTGAGCTTGTTCAGCCTGGAGAAGAGAAGGCCCTGGGGAGACCTTAGAGCCATTTGCAATGCCTAAAAGGGCAGACAAGAAAGACAGAGAGGGTCTTCTGGCAGGGGCCTGTAAGCATAGAACAAGGGAAATTGCCCTTAAACTGACAGAGGGAAAATTGAGATATTGGGAAGAAATTGTTCTGGTGAGTTGAATGTGGTGGGTGGTGAGACAGTGGAAGAGGTTGCCAGAAAAGTCTGTGGCTGTCCCACCCATGGAAAAGGTCAAGGCCAGGCTGGAGGGGGCTTTGAGAAACCTGTCTAGTGGAAGGCATCCCTGCCCATGGCAGGGGGTCAGAAGTGGATGATCTTTAAGGTCCCTTTCAGCCCAAACAATTCTATGATAAATCTATCTAATGGCTCTTTGACTTCAAAACTAGTTTTCTAGTCCCACAGTTTCAGTCATAACTGCTTACTCTTCTCACTAAGGAAGCCGGTCATGGAGAAATAACAGCAAAGCATGAATCTAGCCATGTAAAACTTTGTTTTCATTGCATCTGTCTGAATGGTTTATATTTAATTGACGAATCTTAGCTTTGTGTCTGAATGACTTTCAGTTCCCCATCAGCACATTGCAGACACACAAACCACAGGTGGGCTTCCTCACACTGTTACCCTGATACAGTCTTACTCTTCAACTCAGATGACCACCTGAGCTGAATGGAACAGACATTATCTGGGAGTTAATGCAGTCTTTGGCATTTTCTTAGGCAGACCGTCAGTTTCCTCTGTATGCACCACATACAAAGAGCAAAAGTTTAAAGTGTAATTTTTATTTATTTGTTTGGGGTTTTTTTTGTTTCTTTTTTTACTGATTAAGGACAGGTTCATCCCTGAGCTCTAAGAATAAGAAGCTCTAAACATGAAATATGTAATATAAAAGTGAAAGGGTATGGGTGTTAGCTATCAAGGCATATGGCTGGTAAAAAGTAAGTAAGAATGCATTAACACATTTAATATGTAACTACTCCTTTTAAAGATAGTCTTATTACACAAGGGCATTTGTGTTAGTTTCTGAGGCACACAAGGCTGGTAAAAAAAAGACTAAAATAAATGCACTAAGAGGTTTTGTATGCAATTTCACTCTTAAAAAGGGTCTGACACATGGTATCGTTCCTTTATTCTTTACAGAGCAGCAATCAGAGAGATTCATTACTACACTTATTAGCATTAACAGACAGAGAATGTAATCATCACTGGCATGGCTCAGGTGTTTTGTGAATGCAAGTGTAGGATCAAATCATACCACACTAATGTAAAGTGCAATGAAACTCTCTACCCGATTTTCCTATTATTCGAGTGTTAAACCTGTTTTGTCATAGACCTGTAGATCTCTGAAGGACACTGACTGCAGTCATTGACTTTCACCATCTTCATCTCCCCCCACCCCTTTTTTTTTTTTTTAAGAAAAATCAATAATCAAGCCATCATAGTCTATTTTCTGCAGGCACTTTCCAGTTCTGGTGGATTGCACAGACACTTCACATGTCAGAGAAGTACACAAAAAAAGCAGCATATGACAGAAGCATTAATTAGGATTTCCTACTACAGACACACATAATGATAGCGTTTCTAAAAAAGGAGATGAAAATATTGCATCATTAGTTTAGAAAGAAAATAATATTCTGTAGACAGAATATCTGATAAAAGACTTTTTGACTGACTTCAGAGGGAAATCTCACTCTGAATTTTATGCTTCGAAACGCATTACGTATTTTGCTCAGTGTACTTTGTGTTTGTTTCTGAACTTCCTTTTACTTATTTAACTAAATGCTATTTAACGCAATAATAAATTAATAAATGGAATCGCAATATAAGATCTATGTATGAACATTCTACAATAAAACTTGGAGGAAAAGCAATTAAAAATACACAGAAAGGAACACCACTATTTGGAGTTGATACTGTGCCTATATTGTAATCTGATGAAAACTGAGATTAGAGACACAGCTCTTCCATTTAGGAACGTCGGCTTGTCCTGCAAATCAAGCCTTATCCTCAAGCATGCTGCTTCTTTTCATATCTGAGATGGTCCAACTACAAGGGTGTCACTAGAAGGGAATCTTCCGCTGCACCCATTCAGGCCCAGGGACTTTTCTCTGGCAGCAGATCAAACCTCTGTGCAATTGTACAGCAAGTTCGATCAGCTCTTTGATCTGTCACTACTACTATTTTTAGTGTGTTAGCTTCCTAGTGGATAGGCAAGCTGAACCAACTATCCTTTGCAGTCACTTATTTGTTACATCCAAGACAGAAGATGGGATCTTTCATGATAGAAAAGGTCTGTTCCATGATTAAAATTTCTTTCGCACTAGTCTGATTTTTCATCCTCAGCCCAAAATGCCAGTCAGTCTTGGTGGTAGTTCGGATCAGAACTGGTGCTAAACTTACTTCCAGTGTTTTAAAAAGTAACTTGGTAGAGTGTGAAAACTCATATCAAAGTGCCTGAGCACCCTTGAAGTTTGAACGACCTCATTTACACATCTTGTTCTGACAGAATTATATATTACCATTCTGTCCTGCAGGGAGAAAACAGATCACAACTCTGTCACTTGCGTACATAAAATTAGCATACCAAAGGTTTACTCACAATACAAAAACACAGTCTTTGGTGGGTTTAGACTCTTTCATTGAATGCAAAGTGTCTTAATAAATGGTTACCTGTAACCAGTCATTTACATGGCAGTAAATCCATACCTTAAAATTTGTGAGATACAACATCATGTGCTCTCTTGAGTGACTACATAGGCATGTGTTACGTAAAACTTGTCAGATCTGAAAACTCTGAGTTCCCCTTAGTACCAAAGAAAAATTCAGACATGGATAGAATGACAGCTGCAGAAATTCAGAATTAGTCATTTTTCATCACTCCGAACTGGAGATCTGAACTGGAAGAAGCCTGTACTGAGCTGAAGCAAAATTTAATGCAGCTTAGAAAGGCTCAAAGAAACATAATTCTTTGTAAGTTTTTGACATGAAGTATCTGGGAATCTAGCTGAAAGGCTACTGCTGCAACTCCCATCAAAGGTGATTAAAAAACCCAGACCCAAATATATGTGCCCTTTCCAAGTCAGATCATAGTATTTTCTATCATACTTCTGTCTGGGATCAACAGCAGGTATGAGTCAGTAAGAGGAAATACACCACATTCCCACCTGTACGTTCCCACTTTCATGCCTGCCTAGTTCTGTGGCTTCCTGCAATGGCAGCAATTTCTACATAATCAGTGACTTCCCTTTCCTCAACGTGCACACTTAGAGGCTCTCCTTGCAGAATTTTCTTCATCCACAAGTTAATTTCTCTAAGCAATTGTTCTAAATTACTTTTAACTTGTATTGTAATGGTTCAGAATGAGTCCAAATGTGATTGACTTCTTCATTTGCAGTCCTACTGGGCTTTTCTTTTTCCACATGAAATAACACCCCAAAGGAATGTGGTTTAGGATTTGTCTTATTAAAGCCTGAAGGCAAAACTGCACAGAAAGTTCATTCAGTCACGTAAGACTGAAAATTTAAGCATAAAAGAGACAGCTGTATTCTTCAAAGCCTCAACACCACCACAGTATAAAGAGAGAAAGAGTGCTTAAATTAGGAAGCATTTCTCCTGCAAAATTTGGTTGCCAAAGGTAACTTTGTCTTCAGAGAGTCAAAGTAGCCTCAAGCTGACTGCACCCAATACTTGTTCTATGAACTTACAGAATCATTTTACATCTGAAAGTCCATGGGTCACACTAACCACACACCCTATTAGGCCCTGTCTGGGTCCAATTTGGGGCTTATTCCTCCCCACAACACACTACTGACTTGTACTATAGGCCAAAACCACAATAAAAGTGACCCAACAGCACAATGGTTATAGCATTCCACTGGAGAGGAATATAGACACAAATTCCACACCCTGTGTACTGAATACTTAATGCAATATGTAAAACATTCAGTGCAGTAAGGACAGTAGTGTATAGGCTTTCTTTAATCCTGCTGAGGCTTAGAGATGGGGTTAGAACTGATCAGCTAAAGGCTGTGAAAACTAAAATACTTTCTAGCATGTACAGAAGCAAAACTTCATATAAGAAATCCTAGACAGTCAGTGAAAACATTAATATTAATTAGGATTATACAAGGGAGATTTACATGTTTGGTAGTGTAGAATTAAGGCCATCAAAACCTTGATAGAAGCCCTAGCATCACTGATTGGCAGTCCCCAAGAACTACAAGTCAATGCTACAAGCAAAACTGCCTGCACACTGCCAAGGCAGTAACAGAAAGAAATGCTAACACAGAAGTGCTGCAGAAGATGAGAAAGATGGGAAACATTACAAGAAATCGTTTGGAAGCACAGTGGTAAGAAACAGTAAGAGCATTAACTATAACACAAAACACTTGATACCAGCCTGTGGGGTGGGAAGTAACAGTTATATTAAATAGAGGTAAAGCAGTAAAAAAAATGCCTTAGAGTAATGCCTGAAATTTGCCATCGAAGAGACCTTGACAGGGGACTAACACATGGTCTGCATTTATTTACTATCTCAGAAGTAGTGTAGAGAAATTTCAAGCTCACAGATACACTGTCGTTTACCAACATCATCTGCCAAGGAAAATTCTTGATCTCAAAACAGCTTTGATTTCAACTAATGATCACTGCAATAAGGCTCCGGCATACTGAACATACACTTTCCCCAAGCAATTAATCATTATCGAAGATTCTGATAGTTCCTTCTGGACAAAGACTGTGATGATATTTAAATTATACTAATGTTACAAAAACAAAAGACTAACAACTTAATAACCAAATTTAATGTTTCATATTACTGAGGATTAGATATAAGCATGAAAACTGTACTTCCCTTTTACTGTTCTTGACAATAACTTCAAGACCAGCTGGACAAAAAGTATCCTCAGAATACAAGACACGTATTGGTGAATTTTTAACAAGGTTGTTTTTAATCTTAAAACTTTGCCTTCTTCAGAAGTAGTACATTATTTGTTAACCCATCAGCACTTCCTAACAATTTCTGAGTATACTGACATATTTTAAGCAGAGATATCAAAGAGTTACAACTCAAAGACATTAAATTGCTGAAAGTTTCTTGAGAATTGGATACTGCATGGAGGAAACACAGGAAAACTTAAATACCCAAATCAGGAAAAGTCTGTAACGTATACTCTGTAGTAATCTGTGCTTTTCTATCTGTTCTCTTACTAACTGTCTTACTAACTGGCTGCCCAGTTATTGGACTCAGCTTGGAACCAGCTGCACTACATAGCACCTCATGTAGTCGGTTCATATGGAGCAAACATTATCAAGGAAATAAGAGCATGGGAAAAGGTGAATGCCCCTTTGCTGAAGAGATGAAACAGCATAAGCACCAACTCATAATTAACCAATTTTCATGATTTCATGTTAATTTCCTATTATTTCATTATTTTCATCATGCTTTTATCCTGCATTAAAAAGGTGAAGAAACTTTCTAAGCTAAACTGACCTTATACCAATTAAAATGACATTTTTATTAATGCACAGACTTCAGGAAAAAACCTGCATTTTGTATGTAAAAATCTGCTATACGATCATAAAAAGAACTTCAGTAGTAACAATATCTTTAAGGAACACATAGTGCTCTACCTATAGATAAAGTTTCCATTTGGATGAGAGTGGTATACCACATATATTCTTAACAATGTAGTATAGTAAGATGTAGTTTCTTTCACAAGAGCAGTTTCAGATTAGAAGGCTGTATAAGAATTTGCGGAAGTTGTCTTTGCTATGACACTTGCAGCAAACTGTATCTTAGAAGTTTTATGTACTCAGAGCACTTCATGTGTGTTATCTCTCACTAAAGTACAACTTAGAGATAAGTGCTCTTTCTATCTGGAAATACTGACCAGGCTGACTCAGTTCTCTCGCAAACAGTATTGGGTTCTTGCTGTTCTTAGCAATATGTCAAATACTTGAACTGAAAATGCTCCACTAACTTGGCCAAATTTTCCCTTTCCCTAGTGCAATCCCGATACCTCAACAGCAGTGTCACATTCTTGTAACTGCAAAGGCTGATTGTTTTTGGTTATGTTTAACTGTTATTTAAGTCAAGTAGTACCCTAAAGAAATATTTAAGGTACTGCTTTCAAAATAGCACAGCCTCTGCTTGCCTCAGATTTCTTTAGTTAAACTCTGCGCTTCAGGAAAGCTGGAATGACACAGGATAGTGTTAGCCATGCTTTTTCCTGTGTTTACAGAGCTTCTGAGGAATCAGTGTTTCATTAAACTACTTGAGGAATTAACATTTTCCTTAAATGTATAGGATAAATAAAGTTATGCATATAGCCTAGACTTTTTTTCTCCTAATATACTTCCAGAGCCTCTCTGGAAAGGCATACAAATATACCTTTTGAGTTTGTAGTTGAAGAATAGAATTGTTTGGCTTTTCTAACCATTCATGGAATAAGAGAATGCCTTCCTTCAGAAAAACAAACAAAAAACGCAACCAACCAATCAAAACCCCAGACACGGGGAAATTAGTTTTCACAAAAACAGTATTCAGAGCTTAAATCTTTGGTATTTCATCAGCGAATACCATACTTAAATGTGAAATGAAACCCAGTTCTTAAAAAGTGCACTGAATTAAAATGATCTAGCAAAGGAACTGTCTACTATCCTAGCAGGATGTGAAATAGGAATTTGTCTTTGGACATAAGAGATGAAGCATGACCATCTCATCTGGCAGTTACTCTTGCTAGAGTAAGTTCAGGCTTAATTTCTGAATTCTGAGTTGTAAAATTTTGACATTATTTGTCAAAAGGTGTTGCTGATAATATGACAAGAAATTAAAACACATAAAAGATGAGAGGAAAAGTAATGTAATCTACCAGTGAAATAGCAGCAAGGTAACTCTGGTCACATCAATTCTAACACCAAGGTTTCCTCACAGACTTACTGTTCTAGATCCTGTGATACAAGCCTCATACCACCTTTGCTACCTCAGAGAGATCATTTTTGTCTTCGGAAGACAGAAGAGAAGAAAGGCTGATCTGGTAGTGACCATGCTGTCCGCGCTTCCAGGAGGATGGGGTTCACATCCTGGAAAAGTAATTTCACTTTTTCTGGAAAAAAAGTCATGAATGCCTCTGTCTCTTTCCTCTAGTAAGAGTTGTGCACTAAAAAACATCAGATAATGCATCTTTGGGAACTGCATAACATTGTCTTTAATAAGAAAAGCTTGGTTCCAAATTAAATACGCATCCAAATATCAAATATAATCCCAGTTACAGATCAAATCTTAGATTATTAACATGCATATGATATTGTTAAGGTTTAGTGGGAGGTGTCCCTTCCCAGAGCAGGGTGGTTGGAACTAGATGATTTTGAGGTCCTTTCCAACCCTCTCTCTATTCTATGATTCTATGTTATAGTAATAAATTTGAGTGTAAGTTATAGGAAAACAGTAATTCCATGCATGCTGAAAGTGTGAAAGTAGTTAAAAAAAAACAACAAAAACAAACAATTGAAAGGCATTACAAGGTTTCTACAGCTGTCCTTCTGCCTCTACACAGGATGCTCATTTCCATACTATCAGAGTCACAAGTGAGCAGGTTATCTACAGTTCTATGGATGTAGGATAGGTTATTACCAAGTATCTCATTTAATTGTGCTTTATTTTGCCTACATACAGGGAAAGCTTTAGCATTTTTATCTCTTTCTGTAAGGTTATTTCAGAGTTCAACACAGTTCTGCAGCTGGAATACACAGCTCTTTGATATCCATGTGCCAGAACACTGAACTCCAGTATATACCTGGGAAATGATTTCAGGAGGAGGAACAGCTGGAGTACCTTCTTCAGAGAAAACAGGACAACAGTAAGTACATAACAGTAGCTTCTCTGATATTGCTCCCTTCCTCCTTATCTTCCCATTCTTTATTATTCTCAACAAAGCGGCATCCAAGCAACAGGGCACTGGACCATTCTCATATCCAACTAAACTTCCCACCTACATTTTCTCAAATGTAAGAATAGCAATATCATAAAGGTGTAAAATCTTTACCTGAAAAATTCTGCAGTAAGGCTTAGTAGACTTACTATACCAGCACAATTTTAGGAGATATTCAGTAAAATATCTGTTTGAAATTAATTGACTTAGCTACCCTGTATCCATGTAAACAGTCAAAAACTAGATAAAATCCTGGTTGATCCAGAAAATCTGCACTTAGTTTTAAATAATCATATTTATACACATCTTCAATATAGGCAATTCATAATAAAAAGCAGGGTTGCAACGAATACCAAGTGCTAACATGCTTTGGTCATTTCAAACAGGCAGTGAGAGAGCACAGCCCACATTATAAACACATAAATTCTACCTAGTTTGTACTATCTTCTGGCCAGGATATTACAGAACAAGTCTTAAGAAGTGTAAAAAGCAGGCAGTACTGCTCCTACAATTAAAGTAATCACAGTGCCTGGATTAAGTCACTTTTAAAAGTAATCCTTACCTCAAGAAGGCTGCTCAGCTGATCCTTAGCACAAGAAAAAAAATAAAGCTTATAAGACTGGAGCCTTTAAAACAGTCCCTGCCCATAGCAGAGGGGTTGGAACTAGGTGATCTTAAGGTCATTTCCATCCTTAACTATCCTATGATTCTATGTTCCTGGCACGTTACATGTGCGAGCATAAGATTTGTTTGGAATGTACAAATCATAATGAATTTAGAATGCAACTTTAAAAAGTGTTATCCTTCCCTAAATGGGTTAAAGCTTTCTACCTCCTTGGTCACAGACATGGATCTATTTTGTATTTGGCATAAAGAAACTGCTATGCTGCCAGTATCACTTAATACACAGAAAACGTTCAAACCTATATAAAAGGAAACTAAACATTATTTAGGAGAACGGCACTCCAAAATCTCGTAACAGCATCAGTACTTAACACGGTCAGGATTACACAATTATTCTCAAGATAAAATTAAAAAAAATGCAGTCTCAAAGGATTTTTGACCCTTAACACAGGTAATCAATGAGTAATGAGCAAGCCATGTAGCTAATACATGAGATGTGCATACGGTATATATGAAAATTCAAAAAAACAAGTATGGCATGAGGTAAAGTACGGCTAAATGTAAAGCTTTTACCTATCCTGACAAAGATTGGCAAAAGATGGTTCTGAAGATGTTTTAAGAGTTTTTAAGCACAACAGTCCATTTTGCAACCTCCCAGCAAGATCATACAAATTTAAAGAGGAGTTATACTAGAGGGCTTTGTTTAATGCTTTTGAGGAAAATGCCGTACTACCAAAGACCAAGGACAACACTGTTCTAGATGTGAATAAGTTATCCTTATGTCCTCAGGGTAATTCATTATTTGCTATTTATGGCAAAGAAGTAGGCAGAAAAGGGTCAGGCTTATGAGTAGTTAAAGAAGAAATAATCCTTGCTTACTAGGTGATTGAAGCAGTGCCATTTTGTACTGCTCAGTAGCATACGGAGTTGTTTCCAGGAAAGAGAAAAAGTGCTGAAGTTCGCCAATTTTATAAGCATGTTTGTTAGTAAAGGTCAATGTAAGGCTAATCAGTACTTAATTATTTTAATCTCTTCACTGAAACTGAAAACAAAGGGAGGATTTTTACCTTCTATAGAACACTCAGTAAAGGCTCATAAATAATTAAATCCAAAGAAGTTAAGCTTACAAAGTGTTACAGATGTGATAATGAAAATGAAGGGACAGAAATGGCTTCTTTTCCTCATTCAAATTGAGTACCAGTATTTTAGTGGTTATGCCAGAAGACCCAAACCACAGGTCAAATACTACAATCCCAGTATCTGTTTGTGTCGACACCTTGTGCATTCAAATGCAGGAACTGATTTAGTAAAAACATTGTTTTTTCTGACAGATTTATACCACTAGCCCTGATGACACTGCATGTTGGAGGGGAAATTGTCATGCCTTGCTTTGCTGAGAGGAGAGTCTTTCTGCAACACTACCACATTAACCTTGAAACCCTGCAGCATGATGTGGTGATGCAGCTCCTCAGACCAGTTTCTAAATAATGGCACAACTCTTTCTTCCTTTGGCCACTGACGGGCTCTAAAGGATTAGCCAAAACCAGACAACTTACCAACAACTCAACTCTCACAAAATGATTTTTCCCCAGAAGATTTTCAATTACTACTTACTCAAATGGCTTCCTGGCATAAGACCTTGCCAATGCTTTGTAAAGGGCCAGAAATTTTGCATTCTCTGCAGCTTAATGATCTAATACCATAGCTATAAAAATATGTGGATGGAAGTTTTTCCTGGCTTTTTATTCCATAGCTAAAATAAACCTCAACATTCCTCTAACTACCCTTAAACTTACATGGAATTTGGTCGTGTCTTACTCTTCATTCAGCTGCTCCATTAAAAATCACACCTTGATTTTCTTCTACAGTGTTAATCTCCCCAAATTAAATAGTTTTCTGTTTCTTCTATTTGCAATGTGATGATACAGTTCGTATGCCATTATTAATGACATTATATTATGTTCTATTTGCCCTAAAATACCTGGGTATCTGAATGAAAGGGGTTGTGGGTGTTGTCTTCACTATCCCTTCCATATATCAAAATCTCGTAACTCCCAGCAGACCAAGAATAATGTTTCATGAGACAGGAAGCATATCACAGTGTTTCTGGAAGTAATATTGCTCTTTTTGTATATTCATCTCATGTCAGACAAATTCAGATGAGGGCTGGCAGGGCTAAACTCCTTTTCTAGGTGGAGTACAATGAAGAGGTTTGCAACACACACACCACACACCCCCCCCCTTTTTAAGTGATTAAAAAATACCCATATCTTCAAACAATCAAACAATTCTTCTTTAATTTTCCATCCTTATAAGCTTTTCATCAACACTGGACTGAGATGCAGACTTTTGCTTCAGAGTTCATACTGCTCCTGAATTATAAGCAGTTACAGTAGATATTCTGAGCCACTCCTGGCAGCAGTGGCAGAAAAAAATACTGCAGTATTAGATTTCTGTAGCAATCAATGGAAAACCACTGGCAGAATCTACCCTAAGGTAGTTTTCTTCCCTAGCATAATAATTAAAGCTGTATTTTTAAAGCACTACAACAGGACAATGCTTTCTGGAACTATAAAATTACTGCAATCAGTACACTTGATTAATCCTTTCCCATTTCCCCAAAGAATTTTTCCTGTTTTTGTTCTATCTTTTGTTCTCATTAAGTGCTGTCCTGACCTTTCATTCTGTAAAAATCAACAAAAGGAATTTCATTTTTTATTAAAAGATTGATCACAGGAGGCCTGGGACCACAAGGAAATGAGAAGGAGAAATAATCTATGCTCAAAACACATCAAGTTTGTTAGACAGCCAGTGACATTTGGTCCAATGGTAATAGCAGTACCTACCTGGTTTCCAGATGCAACAAATCAATATATGTCCAAAGAGCATTAAAAATACAAAGCTATAAACCACAGAATCACAAAATAGTTAGGGTTGGAAAGGACCTTGAGATCATCCAGTTCCAACCCAACTGCTATGGCCAGGGACACCTCCCACTAAACCATGTCACCCAAGGCTATGTCCAACCCGGCCTTGAACACCGCCAGCAATGAAGCATTCACAACTTCCCTGGGCAACACATTGCAGTGCCTCACCACCCTTACAGTAATAATTTCTTCCCCAGATCCAATCGAAACTTTCCCTGTTTAAGTCTGAACCCGTTACCCCTTGTCCTCTCAGTACAGTCCCTCATGAAGAGTTCCTCCCCAGCATCCCTATAGGCCCCCTTC
>JASSUY010033168.1:6005-19051 GCA_032466535.1 Forpus xanthops
TAAAGTGGGGGGGAAAAGAAGGTTGGGAGGAGTGAGTGGGCAGGCAGATTGATTTACGCCTCAAACCACGACAGTATATGAGAGATGTCTATCTGGCACTCAGCATGAAAGCTGAACAGAAAAAAGAAAATCACTGAAAAAGAACTGATAATAAGCAACAACTCCTCCCACCCCCAGTAAACAACTGAGAGAAAAAAAATACTGTGCAGCCCTAACATGATTATTTATAATGTTCTAGTAAAGCTCCCTAGTCATAAATTTTTTATAGCTTTGTCTTAGCATGATCTTGATACTGACTTTTGTATTCCTGACCTTTTGGAGTCTTAAAATCTGCCATATTTTAGTCCTATTCCTTAGGGTGCTCTGATGTTCTTACTGGAGTAATTGCTTCCTTCTTCACCCATAAAGGAAATAGACTTTTGAGATACTTAGATTTGCAACTTATTTTAAATACCTTAACTGGACACATTATTAATTACTTAGTAGTCATTTAAGATATACTAAATGGTGTAAATTTCATCAAACATATTGCTCATAATTGTTCCTACATATTAGGACAGCAAAACTAGGATATCTACAAATATCAACAGGTAGACACTCATAGAGCTCACAAAATGAAATCATATATCAAGAACAGGCTAAAAGAGATCCAACAAAATGCAGGGGAGAAAGGCATTGAATTAACCCAGATTTTCACTTTTGCACTTTGAAAAATTTCCATCTGTGTTCTTTGTTTTCTCCGCATTATCCATCCACCAGCTCTCAGCTGAGGAGCAAGCTGTCCCACTCAACTTTTGTGAAGGAATCTTAGTATTAGTTGGGATTTTTCCTAGCTTACTTGTTGATTCTGTTTCTTCCTATGAAGGCAAATATGACAAAACCAACTGATAAGAATGCCTTTAAAAGTTGACATTTATGACTTTCACAACTTACAATGCAATAGAAATAAGACAACTCAGCTTTAGTTGAGAATAAGATAAAGCATGAGCCCAGAGCTGAATTCAGAGATTGGTTCATTTCTCTAGATGTTTGAATTCAAACACCCAAAAACCAGGTCCCAACAGCATTGGGAAATAATAAATTGAAGCTAAATCTTCCTTATTACTGTACATATTTTTGATGTATTAAGCATTGAAAATCCCAGAATAACCACTTAGCTGTTCTAATCAAATAATTGATCAATATTTTCTTTTTCCTGTTAGAAAACAAATTATGAGTGTTGCATTCAAAATCTTTTATGGTCATGAAAAGAACACGTTTTATTTGAGGAGCCAAGAATTTATTCTGAGTCAATTAAAATAATGCTAACAGTTTAATCAAAATACAGCACTTACAAAAATAAAATAGAGCATCACAGCAAGTTGTCAAAATCCAAAGCTGTTTGCTAGTAGCTTGGAAGTCAGTTTCCTAGTAGTCAGTGGGAGTCCTCTTGTTTGGTCTATGTGCCTTTTTGTTTAGTGATTATCAATTACTCAGTTTTTCTATCCCCTTTGTTATTTTTAAAATTAATTTTCCCTTAAAAACTAACAGGTGTGATCTTCATGATTTCTGTTTGCAGACTAGGACTTTTATCATAGCCCAGTAAATATATGACTGACATTGCAAGTAACAGGCTCTGTAATGACTATGTGGGGCCACAGGACTGAGGCTTACAAAGTTTACTTTGTCTGAATTTGCTTGAACCTTCCTGGAACTTTGTTTTTATTTGATTTATCTGTAACAGCAACTTTTCCAACAACTGGGGTTATGCTCAATTTCTTTTATTTTTACTTATGCTTGTGTAGTGTAGCTGGAGTTTTTATATAGATAGAAAATACAAGCATGAGATGGTAAGAGACAAAACGCAGGATCCAGACCTCAAGGTTATAAACAACTCAGAGAAATGCAGACATAGAGCTCTTTTTAGGATTTGTCCATAAGAGGATACAGAAAAAATAATATAAAATGCACCTCATGTATAAAATGGTTACAGACCACTGAAGAAAAATCAAACTGCAAACTGGGTTTAACAAAGACATAAAAATAGCCCAGATGGATCCTGGAGAGAGAAGGAGGAAGAAACCATCATAATTAACACCATACTTCTCCATAGGAAGGACTTAGGATGCTGATTACTTGCCATATCCCTCCAGATTGAAGCCATTTACCTCAGGATAGAGATGAGCAGTGGAAAGATGGGCACAACTCCAGAAAAAGGGGTAGGTACTTAGATGTGTGTAAAATAAGTTTATCTATATTATAAAAAAGGGTGTTTTTTTGTTTGTTTTGTTTCAGTTTTGTTGTTTGGTTGTTTTTTTTCTCCCCATAATGGTAGTTCCTCTTATTTTATTTTTCTGTAATAACCAAATCTGAACTAATAGAAATACTTTGATTAGTCTGTTAAGATTTGAACTGTATGAACAATAAATTTTTGGCTGTATATATAAAGTGTCTGACCATAATATGATTTCAGTACTAGCGAATAACCTCTGGTATCATCCTGCGTCCACTCATCCATATCACTTTTTATTCAGAGATAATTTAATCTGTACAGAATAACTTTAAATTAAAGCAAAATTTTAGAGTTACTTGGACAATTGCTAACATATCCCAAACAAGATAAAATAACTGAGGCCAACACAAGCACAAATAAGTGCTGAGTCTACAAAACCTGGGGAAGATGATTGGATAAAGCAAAAAACCAAAAAACCGAAACAAAACAAAACCAAATGAACCAACCAGACAAAAAAAAAAAAAAAAGCCACAAAAAAACCACAAAACACAGCAGGAGAGATGGGTTAGTAAAAGTAATTGATGAGAAATAGGAGAGGAAGAGTGAAGGGTGTGAGAGACGTGTGCTATGACAAGTACTACGAGAAGAAACAGTGAAGAGTTGTGGAAGTGGCTATGACACAAAAAAGAAAATGGATTTTAGTGCACTAAACCCCACTATTACTTCAAAATACTATTATGGAAGTCAGTGGCATAATTTTCTACTCTAAACTTTCAATTCTTCAAGTGAGGGTGTCACCAAGTTGCTATCTTCATAGCTGCCACCTTTGCCATTTTATAAAAGCTTAGCATTTACTAGAATACTTATCATTGTTTTCCATAGAAGATCTATTTATTGAAATATGAGCTATTCACAACTAAAATGAGACTGAAAATTAAATTTTTTTATTGCTACAGTGTATAAGGTATCTTGGACTAAAGATCTGGTGCAGGTGCATTCCTTGCATCTCTAAAAAAGAAGGAATTCAGGGTAAGGAAACTGAAATAACTAAATGGCGAAGTGACAAATTAATTCTTAGCCATACAAAGAACACCAGTTCTCCAAAGACTATAGAAAATGTATAGATTTATTTAAATCTACATATATTAAAAGGATATTTGCATCATGGTAAAATCTACCTAAATAAATGCTAGCTTTCCTGTATTTTTAAAGTGTAGCTCAATATACAAAAGAGATCCCAGCTAACAGTGAGAGACGATTCCTTCTTTTCTATTCCACTGGAGAGTCATATAGTTCTTTGTAGTGATAAATCATTTCATAACCACTCGCAAGAACTTCACAACCTTTTCTAACTTAATTTAAAAAAAAATAAATGCAAGGAGCCAAATGTAGGTCCAAATACTGAAATTGATGTGGCATCAGAAGAGAGAGTTAATGAAGACAAGATGTCACTAAAAGGATTCAAGGTGTTGCCAATGAATATTAAAAGCTCAGGCCTGACAATATCCAGACTTACATCAGCTTTTTATCAGCTGAGGATCTGTAAAGCAGCATGGGACAAGATGCAGCCGACCTATATTATCTGAGGTAGAACAACATATAGAAGTAGTCTCCCAGCTCCAGCAGGTTCTAAATGAGGCAGCCATAGTCTTTATACAGCTTCTTCCTCAACAAGATCTTTTGGAGAAGTTACTTTTCTCCATGTGCATTTCCAAATGATGTATCAACTAACAGAACCAGTCAACAGAGAACATAAGCTGCATCAAAACACTTTTATTACGAATAGACGCCAAGTACTTTTCTGAGCAGACAGGACCAGTGGAGCAAACATAGGTTTCTTTCACACAGCAGTCAAGTAGCACTGCCGCGTGAAAGTATTTAAAGTAAGAGAATTGAGACATTAAGTCTTGCCCATCCTGAAAAGGCTTAAACCTATAGCTCTGCCTTCTAAGAAAGCATCTGGACTTTCAAACTGTACAGCAGCATGGGGCTGAGCTGATACCTTTTCTGATGAGTAGGGGATTATATTTAGCAACCAAATGCCCCATTAGGGAAGTCATACAGAGCATAAGCAAATAGAAGCCTGATTACTGTATGACAAGGTCTCTGATGAGATTTAAGATCCTTCTTCATTTCTGGTCAACATTACCAACAGCAATTATGCATTTCATTCAAGTATCTTGAAATGTAAAATGCACAGTCTTTGACATTGAGTTCAGATGCACAGTTCTTCTTGCCTCCTCAGCCACCTAATTAAATGACACTGTAGCTCAGTAAAGCATCAATTTTGGGAAGTGCAAAATCCAGTTTCCTGGTCTTAGTTAAATAACTACTTACATTCAACTATTAAATCTTACATATAATAATTAAACAAATAGAATAGCACAACAAAGGGCAAAATAAGAGAAGCCCATTCACGGTACATTGGTTTCTCCAAAACTCACACATTTCATTGCATAACCCTTTTTTTTAATATTGAGCACACTGTTTAATCCAATTTTCTTTGCTTGGCTCTTATAATAATATATCCAATTGCAAATAAAATTATAAAAATAAAAAATATATTTTTAGTGTATTTATCAATTACAGAAGCTGCAATATGGGGATGCATTTCAATGGTTAACATGCTTAGATTCCCATAATTTCTTAATATAATATTTTTTTAAAATTATCTGTACTATACCATGCACTCAATTAATAATACACAGTATATACTCAACATATATCTGCCTTTTCATATAATGTGAATGTGCACAATGCATGATTATCCTTGAACTTTTTTCATTATTAAAGCCATGAATTTTTTTTTTTTTTTGTATTCCAGCTACAGAAATTACATTGAATAACCCAAACTTAGTGGAAGATTTTGAGTTTGCTTTTGCATTTCTGAGGTCATTGGTGACCTCAAGGCTACTTAGTTCTCTTCCTTTTAGAACTGATTATAGCTCTGAATCAGCACCACCCTAAAAAGCTAGAATCAGTTTGCAACTGTGGAGTTATTCACATTCCTGTTTTGCCTGGTTAAAATAAGGAACATTGAATTTCAATCTCTAAAACCAATGTGGAAAATAGCAGGAATAATTTCAAACACATACTTTGCCTCATTTGGTTCAACAGCATATACCTAAATCCCATTGCTCAGTCATCCTACCTGATGGTCAAGGCAGAATAGTGGGCGTTCTCATCTGAGAGCAAAGGCTGCAGCTCTAGTTGGGGATCTGCAGTACTTACCCCAGTGGTGGCCAATGCCTCCACCTAGATGGAGCTGCTGGAGAGTCTGCAGAGCAGATCTTATACTGCAGGAAGTGCCCAGACCACTCTCGTGGGGCAGGGACAAGCAGCAGACCTGCCTGCAGATGGTGAGCCCATGTGGAGGACATCCTGCGGCACATGGCTTGAGCTGCAGGAGGTGGTGAGTAGGCTGCATAACATCAGGGAGGTTTAAAAGGAGTTGGACACCTTGTTCCAGGAGCAGTCTGCCCTGGACCCATATCCCACAGTCAATTAGCCTAAAACTTCTGCACTAGAACACATAGCATGGAGGGGGACCAATAATTCAGAAGAACAGAAGCTTGCAATGGCGAGAATCTGAAGGAGGAAGAGATTTTCCGCAAAGTCTGAGATGCCCATGAAGAATTTACTCTGCAGACTGAAAGGAAAAGCCCATGCAGCAGGAAAGGTGCTGGAGTACAGCAGCCCAATCTGTTCCCTGTATAAGAACCGGTGCAACTAAGAATGAGCAACGGGCAATAGTAGTAGGTGACTCTCTTCTGAGAAGTGAAGAATCACCCATTTGTCTACCTGTTATCCTTAAGTCTTTCTCCACAGGTTTGCTCTCAATCTATTCTTCTCCTAGACTCCAGTTGTGTTTGAGATTACCCTGACCTTGCACTTGACCTTGTTGAATTTCATGAGGTTTGTGCTGGCCCAACTCTCAAGCTTGTCAAGGTCCCTCTGGATGGCATTCCTTCCCTCCAGTGTGTCAACTGCACCACACAGATTGGTGTCATCATCAGACTTGCTTGAGAATGCTCTCAATACCACTGTCTATGTCACTAACAAAGATGTTAAACAGCATCTGTCCAAATACCAACCCCTGACGAATGCTGCTCATCTCCTATCTCCACTTGTACACTGAGCCGTTGACTGAACCTGTTTGCAACCATCCAGCCAATTCCTTATCCACAGAGTGGTCCATCCATCAAATCCATGTATCTCTAGTTTACAGATAAGGATGTGGGACAGTGTTGCATACCTTGCACAAGTCCAGGTACATGACATGAGTTGCTCTTTCCTTATCCACCACCAGTGTAACTCCATTAGGAGTAGAAGGACACCAAATTTATCAGGAACAAGTGACCCTTGGTGGAGCTGTGTTTGCTGTCAGCAATCATCTCCTTAGCATAGTATCCAGGAGGATCAGCTCCATGATCTTCCCAGGCACTGAGGTGATACTGTCTGGGCTGCAGTTCGCTGGGTCTTCCTTTTTCCTTTTTTAAAAATGGGGGTTATGTTTCCCCTTTTCAAGTCAGTGGGTACTCCACAAGAATGCCATGACTTCTCATATATGATGGGTAGTGGCTTAGACACTTAGCCACAGTTCCCTCAGGACCATGGATGCATGTCATCAGGTCCCACAGACTTAATATTTAAGGATTGCCTCCAAGCTCAGGAGTAATGTATCTCAGCAAAGAATTTTAAACTAGAAGAGGATGGATTTGGATTAATAGAAAGAAGAAATTCTTTACTGTGGGGATGGTGAGAAATTAAAATAAGATGCCCAGAGAATTTGTGGATGCCTCGTCTCTGGACTTAAGACCAGACTGGATGGGACTTTGAGCATCCCGGTCTAGTGGAAGGTATCCCTGGCCATGGCAGGAGGACTGGAACTAAAGATCATCTCTTGTTAAGATCCCTTCTAACCCAAACCAGTCGATGATTCTATGATTCTGTGATTCGCAACCTAAGCATTTCTCTCTGTCTAGTGATTATATTCTACTGAACAGGAAAAAAAGACTGAGAAAAGCAAGACAAACTAGTACCTAAATGAGCAAAGCAATCATATAATATTTAATGAACTGATCTTCAAGATTTCTTTAATGTGAGAAGGCACAATAATGAAAAGATTTAATCTAAATGATTTTGGTTATTTCCAGGTTTCCTTCAAATTCACTGTTTCATGAGCTTGAAATTTTTCATTGTCAAAATTAAAGATTCTCTTAATCACATTTTTTCACAAAATCAGTCTCTTTCTCTGAAGATCTTCTCTCTTTAAAAACATATTTTCTAATAAAATACTTTTCCTTTTTATACTTATGTCTACTTATGATACTTATGTCCATTAACTTTAATTCAAAATGCATGCCTACAAGATTTTGTAAGCTGATGCTTGAAATGTGTCCTTATCAGGATCACAGAATCACAGAATCAACCAGATTCAAAAAGACCTTTAAGATCATTGAGCTCAACCATTACCCATGTGTCAAGCCCACCACTAAACCATGTCATTAATGGCAAACTGATCTCCCCTCATGGCTGTTCCTAATGATCTCCAGTCACAGTCACCCCTCATAGTGGCCCCACACTATATAGCTGCCACCTTTACCCCTCATGACCAGCCCTCATCTCCCCTCAAGATGTTCCTTCATGGCCACCCCTCTCACCATGTGCCCACTGTGGGGTTTTGTCTTCTCTCCCACCAAGCCTTCAACACTGCAGCCATTGTGCACCACATGAGGAAGCTCCACATGAATGCCCACAGAGCAGCTGAAAGCCCCCTCCCTGATACACAAGCCTCAGAGGCATCCAGACCCAGCACACCCAGGGCAGCCACCCAGCCAGCGACACAAGATAAAGACAAGGACACATCAGTGCCTGCGACCCCCACACAGGGTTGTCCAAAACCTCCCCCTCAGCTGGAGCAAGACACAAGAATGAGAGAGGAAAAGCTGCAAAGCCATTCAGAGAGAAGACACACCATTCAGCCCACCAGCAGCAGCCTGGTCCTGCTGGATAACCACAGCCCACCAAGCAGAACTTCTTGTGGCTGTGGTCCTGCCTGCATGGGGAGCGAGAAAACGAAGACATCTTTCTGCTCTGAGACAAGATGATGGTTTTGATCAGGGAACAGAGTCCTGAAGGAACACAGATGAAAGAAATAACCACCTTTTCGGTTAAAAACATCAATAAAGAACTTCTGCTGTAAAATATTTATTGTTTAGATGACAGAAGAGAATTTTAAAGGAAAACAAAGAATTCAAACTGAATCTAAATTACTGGTTTGTATACTATGTGACAGTTATTCTTGAAACACTGGCATAATAGTCTTCAGTACTTAAAGACAATCATCAGACTATATGATGGAATCTGGTGTGCGAATAGACTAAACTTCAATAATCTACCTAACATGAATTCCCCATTCCAATGAAGCAGCCTTTAACACTTCTAAAGGAACTGAAAGATTTACTTCTGCAAAGACTACAACAGCAAAAGTTATTATGATTTCAGAAGTCCCATGGATTGAATATTTTAGGATTATGTCCTAAAAACCAGGCTAAATAATCAATAACTTTTATATACTCTGGTAGCTTTTTTCAGGCTAACATCTTTATCAAACTATATTTAATGCTGAGCAGCTCTTTTTCATGTTAGTCTGTAAAACTAAATTGTTTGCTCTTCTAATTCGATTTTAATTTTCATGAAAATAATATCTTTGTTTAGAAGTATTTACATCATATTTTTTATGAGTGCCTTCTGTGAAATCATAATAATTTTCATGATAATTTGTGATATTACAAACAGGAGAATATTTAAGTTGAGATGATAAGCAGCTAAGATCCTGTTTTCAGTCAAGGTTCTTGGCCATATAGAAAATAAGAAAATGAGGTTTTAAAACTGGACAGCATCGGTAGACACTGTGCTGAGAGCACTGAAGGCTAATGTTTATCTGCAGAGCAGTTGTCATTACTTTTAGCTTCTCACACGCAGACATACCGGTAGGTGTTCCAGACTTGTTTTGGAAGAAGCACATCTGAGAGAGCATGAGAAGGTTGTTGATTTTCTTTGTTCACCAAGAAAGGGTGACACAGAGGCCAGTTACTGTAGAAAAATGACAGAGTCCCTTCTGAAAAACATTTGATGAAACACTGCGTAGCTTGAGAAATGCTAGTATAATTTATGTGAGAGATATAGCAAACCACTTTTATTTAGAAATTCTGATTTGCTACATACAAGTGCATCTTAGCACACTTTATAGAATGCTTTATTTAGAATCAATATAAACATTTTATTTAATCTGTTTTGCTTTTTTTTTTTTTTTAATTCACTTTTCATCTTCCTTCACTCAGTGTTATCAAGTACTTTAAATGTAAATGGAATTTTTATTTTTTAACAGCTCATCTGTTCAGCCTGAGTATGTAATCATCTATCTGTGGTAATATAAAATGTTGCTATAGTTTGTACTTTTGATCTAACTTATGCATTTTGTGCTATTGAAAGATGCTGTCAGTTTAGTACCTGGATTCTGGAATTTTGACCCCTTTTTGACCGAACATGTGATTAATTTTGTATACCTTTGAGATCACCTTGTAAGACAATGATGTTTCCAGAAGTTCCCAAGGAGTAGAGCAGTGGATTTAAACTAATCATGTTAGCAAAAGTCTCAAAGTATATCATATGACATCAAATGCTTAGCGTTCTTAACATCCATGAATCATATCACAATTTTCACAAAAACAGATCCTGTAACTACTCATTTGTACTTGCTCATCTGTACTTTAATTAAAAAAAAAAAAAAAAAAAACCAAAATCCAACACTTATTCCCATTAGGATTACAGTCCACCAGTTTTCATAGAACTGCTATTACCCACGGAGGACCAAGCTGTAAAAGCTTTAAAGTATGGAATATTTCCTGTTCATATAAGCATATGGGCACACAATCAAAAGCTCTGAATTTATGGCAGTTTTGCAAGTCACTGTTCATCAGGTGAGTTACAACAGACCATATAAGCACATTTAGCTCACTCTAAGTTATGAGCTAAAATGCATTAGTTTAAACTAATTCCACTGGGGTATAAATTTTACTTTATCTTTTGGCAAGGTTAAGATGACATGCATACAGTGATACAGTGGCTGCCTGCTATCTTGTTAGAAGGCTGTAACTCAGTCGGGATTGATCCAGACAAAGCTTTTAGACTATCAGGTTGACTTCTGTAAAAGATAATTTTTATTGATCTCAGTGATTGTATACAATAAATTATATCTTTCAAAAAACATCCAGTTCTTATTCAAAGAGTCAGAAAGAGAAAGCTTTACAATTCTCTACTGATTTCATTTATCTAATTACATCCTCTCTCTATCAAAAATGTGTCCTTTTTTTTCTAATTTCACTAGATTTTATACTTTCAAGCTATGATTCTTCTTATACATTTCTCTACCAAATAAAAAGCCCAGTAATTTACTGGAATTTTCTGTACATTAAAATACTTATACATAATTCTTAGTTTCTTTGAAGATTGCCTTGTGATAAATGTAATTTCTACAATTGCGTCAGCCATAGTGAAGGAAATCGCTATCAAAAATGTTTTTGAATTCATCTTTCAAATCTACATTTTGACACACAGCTTCAGCTCTCTTCATCATCATTATTTTTTGATATGCTACTAAATACTGGCTATAAACATTAACCTGCTACAGTATAATTCTAAATAAAGCTTTGCAGTACAACATTGAAGACAGACACCTATGAATTGTTTTTCTATTATGTTTGTAACTTGAAAGCTTTTCAACAAGCAAACAACAGGGTCACACAACTTCTTTTTCTTCCTCTCTTCATTTTTTCTGGTTTCCTATTTTGGAATTAACAGGATCTTGTTATATGCTGCTTCAAAGCAGGTTATAAGTAGAGCTTCCTTCCATTATTTTTACTTGTTGTATATGCTACATCCAACATGAGTTCTCAGATTCCATAATAATACAAGTAACAGCAGATATTAATTGCTATAGGCACACTAATTAGCTTGAGATTCTTCACCCTGTCAGATTACTTTAAAATATTATAATTTTCTAGTCTACTCCTATCTTCAGAAATAAACAGAATTTTATTCCTAAATTACTAATATAAACAAAGGAGTCAGAAGATGGACTTGTAAGAAGTATTGTTTTATTCACAAATAAAGCACCACAAAATTCTTCCCAATTTGAACATGAATGTCTTCGTTTCCTTTTGATATTCCATTGCCTAAAATATGAGTTTCTACAGTATATTGTAGACGGTAAAAGTGCATATGGCACATAGAAATATGATTCTAATAATAACCAAATTATGTATGAATTCAGAGAACTGCCTGTTTGGGGACTGTAACCAAATAATAATGTGCTCTCCTGCAGCTGGCTCTTCCAGACAGTTAAAAGTCTTGTTAATCCTTGCTCAATCTCCTGCATTTATTTATGACTGTGTCTCCTCTCAGGATGATAGCAGTGTATGAGTATGAATAGATGTCATGTTATTTTTTTTCCACTCTACAATCTATACTTTCATATAGCTCAATAAATGTTCTTGTACTTATTAACAGCAGTATTCTTGCACACATCTAACAAAAAGAGACAAGACCTGTACCTGAAGCAAAAGAATAAGAGTACAACATGTAGATGACAAATTTTTCTTGCTTTGATGAGATACAATGAAATCTAACATCAGTTGCTTTAAGTTCACTACTTCACTAATTAGGACTTGTATTTTTTCATTGCTCTATGCACTGGACAATGACCAGTAAAGGAAACTATATAATCAGTGTCATTTTATTAACTTGTGAGCTGTCAGAGCTCTACTAAATATTCATAATGTAGATTATTTTGTACTTTACTCGATTTATCCATGCACTGCTTTATAATAAACAAAGTTATTTAACAGAGTATCTAGAGATTTGAAAATAAATTGCCATTTTTGAAAACAGTCTTGCCTTCCAATGTCAAGAGACTTACATAAAGATGTGTCTTGTAAACTAATGGAATGTTGTTTTTTTAAAAAGAATTTTTACGTTTTTCAGGTACCACAGTGAATAAATCAATAACAACAGAAAAATCAATGTTAGCTGTTCCCCGTACAAAATCCTGTAGTATTCACAAGAGCTGTGAGAAAACAAATAATTTGGTGATTATATAAAACACCTGGATACCTGAATACAAATCTCATCACATAGCTTTGCATTAAACACTAAAATAACAGAAAATACTCTAAAGATTATACAGAGAGATTAATGACCTGTGAGAATTCATGAATGATATGATATTATAGGAATTTATTTATTTTTTGTTCGACACATCACCACCACCCAGAAACTGAGAGCAGTGGGTTGCAATTATTTCTGAAAATGAGCTTGGAAAGTAGTGAATAGTCTATCCCTAATGATATTAAAAGCAAATCACATTCATGATATGCACTGCTTTCAGATGAAAGCTAAGCACATACTTAAGGGTCCTATTGAGTTGAACAAGACTACTCACTACAACTCAAAGGATACTTAGCGCATCACAGAATTCATCTGTTTGTAACACAGAGCATTGGCAGTCATGTTAATTAAAAACAATTTACAGATACTCTGAAGAATAGGTTATGGAAGTTACAGTTACATGAGAGAACTTTTTTTAAGTTTCTGCAAAGCACACATGCCTCAGAAAAAGGATCATTAGGTTTAAGCAGAGTCAGTAATACAGTAAGTCCCGCTACAATATTTAAGTCTTATATTTGGGAGGAATTACTCAAAAAAAAAAAAAAAAAAAATAAATAAAAAATTAAGAAATCATTTTATATTATATTACCTTAGTTGTTGGGGG